>LS520448.1:0-177950 GCA_900490845.1 Pristionchus japonicus
GTTTTTAAATTTTTTATATGTAGTCATGAAGTAGCTCTGTCATTTTCAGGAATAAAATTCCCTGCAAGTTATGTCCTAGACAGGCGCTATAATTTTTGAAAGCTCAAAACATAACATTTTCAGGTACAACTTTTTCAGTTTTCATCGAAAATTCGATTTTTCAACGAAGTTTTGTCAGTCATATTTTTCCGCATTTTTTTAGCCATAGAGCAAGTCTCTAGCTTACCGGAGCGCTGAGATGCGTCAGAACCGGCATTCAGGTATGAAAATACCTAAAAGCCGGATTTGGGACGAATGACCTACATCGATCGAAACCTTGTCTCTAGTGTATCCACTAACTATAGTAGGGTCGTTCTCGGTCGAACTTTTTTCAAGTTGTTCCAAAGGAGGCTCTTTTTGCTTCACGTTCTCGCGATACCCGTGTTAATTGGATGAAATCGTATTATTCTGGGCTCCAATCGAATCTCACATTCCAAATGCACTAAGCAATTCACCTTTCAGCTCTCGAACGTTGTAGACCATAAACGATTTGTAGTTGTCAAAGGTTGCTACAGCGTTGGGGTAGTTCTGTCATGGAAAATTGTTTAGCTTGCGTGTGTTCTAGAGTGCGTGCCTCAACTAGGAAACGCCGCATGTCGCTCCTGTTCAGTTGGCTTCCGAAAGGCACGAGCCATGCGGCCACGAGCAACACTGCCAGCGCTTTTCCCAACACCGCGAGTGAGGCCTGCAGTACAGACGCATAGTGGAGTCTCCATTCGAAACGTACGAAAAAGCGGCGGCTCTGGCGCTGAGGGTAGAAGGTTGTGAGAAGTACGACAAATCGGTAGGCGAATCCATCGAGTATGGCCAAGACGTCCAACGCTGTGCAGAGCACCCAGGCGCACTCAAATTAGTCCGTACTGTTCGACGGACATCGAAATCTGTATCTTCATTTCTTGCACTCTATCACCGGTCAGAAAAGCGAGAGTGTGCGATTACCCGAATTTCGAACTGTACTGCACATCAAAACAATGAACCAACCACGATCGCGTGCACCACCCGCGGGTCATCCGTGAAATCGATGTAGTGATAGGCGCCTGTGAAGACTGTGCTCGATTAAGCCTATTTATCGAACAGCGTACCGAGTATTGGAAGGACGAAAATGGGCCCAAGTAGGGTCAACGGTCGCCCCAGAAACGGGCAAATCAAAATCTGGTAGAGACAGTACTTGTAGGCACCAAGTGATCGCGGACTGTGCACCTGTGCAGCGAACAAATTGGGTGACGAGTTACAGTCATTCAAAGCGTGTTACGTGAATGATGCGGATTGTGATGAAGAATACGATAAAGTTGAATATTTCCGACGATCGCACGAATCTGTAAAGAAGTGCATAGAACAACATCAAAGGGCGTGCCGACATCATTAAAGCGGCGTCATACTTGAGCAGAACGAGATCGCTTGCAGGCATGTGGCGGAGGATGAGAAGATGAGAAAGGAAGATGAGCACCGACTTGCACCCAACTGTTGTCTAATTCGTGGTCTGACAACACCTGCTATTTGGAGTAGAGAAGACTTCCTAGTGGAACTTCCTCCTGCACGTAACATGGCTTGTTCAATGCAGCGTCATACTAATGGCAAGCTCTGTTCCGTTGCGCTCGGAAGTTTTCTAGCCAAATAACTATCTTATTGATATCTAATTTGAAATCGATGTAAAATCTCCTTCAATTTGCATTCTCCTGTCAATCAATTTCATACGTCATGAAAGGCTTGAAAGCGTTGTCAATTGTAACGTCCAATTTTTAGAAGGGAACGCAAAAGGAAAGAAGATCAACTCGAAGGACGCTGAGCACTGAGAGAAGACTTCGTAATAAGACACAACACAGAAAGTTACAAAGGGTGGTAGATGAGCGGTTGCTATTTGAATTGCGTTTTTGCTGTCGTTTTCACCCCAGAGTCATTGGTGACGTTCGAGATATAGACTTTCGTTGGATACAAACGGAGTTGCTTCTGAGTGGTTATAAATAGTGTTGTACGAACGAGAAGACAATGTAGTGAGCATGGTGTTCAATAGAGAAGAAAAACAAAAAAAACACAAGTATAAGTGAAGAGTACATTAGACATTAGACTGAACGAGAAGGTACATTATACTGAACGGATCCCCTTGCGTTAATCTCTTCACCAGCTCTTGTTTGTGAACAACCGTAATGAAGACCATAAAACATAATTTATTCTTCATACAAAATCGGCTACAACTTCTTCCTTTATAGTGTAATCGTTACATCAAGATACAAAAAGTCAGATGTTTTACAAAAAAAAAAAACGAGTCTTGTGAAAATCATTACCTATTAGGTTGGTGCATAAGTTTTTTCCATTTTGTTTTGCATTGTCTCGGCCTGCGCGCGTGAAGTAGCTCAAATTCTTTTGCATGGTAATCTAGGGGGATGTTGTGGGATCTCAGTCGTATGTTGGTGCTGTCTCGAAAATCAATAGGACGGGAGAGAAAAAATTCGAAAGCAGAGGTGAAAAAATACGCGAAAAAATCGAACCTTGATAATTTTGATATAATATTCAATCTTTCTGAAGCCAACCATCATAACAATTTGTCAGCTCAGGGAGTCATAGGGCTGAGTCTACTTGTTCAAAAAAACACAAAAGATTTGGCTCTCGATCTTACACTAGGGCAGGAGAAATAAAAATTTCTGAATTCAGATGGCTGAAAATCTATGCAAAAATTCAAAAAAATGTATCTAGTGAATGAACAATGGAAAAATCTTCAAACTTGGAGTTCAACTTTGACATACAAGGTACTCCAATTTTTTGTTCAGTTGAAGTCATCAGATCCGTTGAATAAAAAACAGGGCCTTATAAATTAACAAACAAAATTATGGAAAAACCAATTTTTCGAATTGGGCGCATGTCAAGGATGGATGATTGCAGCAGATATATAGCAATGCATGAAATGTGACAACAAGTCCTCATGCTCTCCAATAGTGGTGTTGGTTTGGGTTTAGCTCGGACCTCTGAGGAATTACATTTCGATAAATGAGGAGGCTGAAATGAGGAGGCTCTGACTTTGACCCTCAATTGAAACCGACTAAATGGGCTACCCATGAATTGAACCGGTGTTCATTATAGAGCATCCAAGGCCACACAATTACCAAAAAAGCATGACTTGATTGAGCTTTTGCTAAGGAAATTACAAACAAAATTCGCGATACAAGAAATCGGAAAAGACTTTTGCACCAACCTGATATATTTCATATTTGCTTATTTTATTTTCCAGCTCATTTTTGCATTGAATCGATCTATCCAATGCAAGTCGGAAGCGATGCCACACCACAAGATATTCATTTCCCTGAGCGAGCAATCTGCGCTGTTCGCAGCACAAAAAATCAGTTTCGCTTTTTCGTCTGTGCTAAATGGCATAGCATTTGTTTGTCTAATGAAACATACGCCTACTCATCAAACAGTCATTCGCAATTATCTCATCCTTCTCCAGGTTGGAGTTCATAACACGGTTTGAACGACAGAACTATCTTAATTTCGCAGATTTCGATAGTAGTTTTCGATGTTTTCTTCGAGATGGCCGCAGAACCGGTGCCACTCTTTCCTATTCTCGGTGGATATTGTTGCGGAATACTCTCCACGGCCGGAATATCTGTGAAATACTTGGCGGTGAGATAGGCAATGAGAAGCTGCACAAACTTATTAGGCCAAAGGAACTCTAAATATTTGTGCTGTGAAATAAAAAAAGTAAAAAAGAAGTTGCATTACTTTTCAGGTATTGCTGGCACTTTTGGCATGGAATATCGTGTTCTGTGTCATGTTGTGCGTTAGCTATCGACATCAAGCGATACTCTTCGACTCGAGTCCACTAAAGTTTTCCCAGGTCAGTCTACACTCATAACAACTAAAGCCGACTATGACGTGTTCAGCGCAAACTGCAAGTTTTCGATATGTTCTTTTTACTTTTGTTCTACTGTCCTGTGATCTTGTACGCTTTTCTGCCTACAGATCATTCATCGGTAGAGAAGGTCATAGATGAAGTGAGTTCTCATTTTCTCATGTTTGGAATTTATCTAAAGCGTCTTTCAGAATAATCTGGGCTGGGTGCGAAATCGATGCGCATACCACTTCGAGCCTAGAGGAGCCACTACAATTTTTATTGGATGGACATTCGTATTTGTAAGATAATTTCTTTTTTAAAAATTTTGATCTGTTTACAGGCTGCAACTTTTGCGAATATAGTCGGTACAGGGTTATTCGTCCACATGTATTTTGTGCTTCATCAGGAGGTGCGCAATTCACTGTAAAAATATAGTAGTTCACTATTTCAGAAATCGAATCGCAGTGCGGCGAGCTCGAAAGCGATCAAACGATCTCTCATTGTTTTGTTCATACAGGTCTAAAATGATCGAATTTTTACCTCCGCTTCATTTTAGCTTTTCGTTCCAACATGTATGATTGGTTGTTCAGTAACCGTAATTGGACTTGGAATATCGACACAAGAAATTGTTTCTTTCGGTGAGCCAATAAGTTTGCATTCACGTGAACGCCGTTTTCAACTCGCAGAACTCAGTTTTGTAATGTTCAATGTCATGTGCGCCCACTCAATTGTGCATAACGTTGTACTCTTGGCGATAACTCGAGAATATCGCACCTTTATTTCCGAATTCATTTCTCGTCGTATTTTCGGATGCCATGTGGCACCTGTGCAGAAAGTCACGGTGCAATCGACAACTGCGATTTCTCGTCACTGAGCGAATAAATGAATGCCAGTATTTGAAAGCACTCCTTGTCCCATAGTGTGATGCTGAGAAGACATATCGAGTTAGTTTGGATACAAAATCGAATGGTTTTTTTCGAAAACATTTCGTGCTCACATTCAAACTAAATTATGAAAACTCAGTGCGCACTCTTCCACTTGTCTCGGTTATAGTAACTTTGGGAAACGACTGCACTCCAACTAGTCTTCGAATCAGCGCGAATAGCTTCGAACGTCTCAACCGTTTGAGCAGAATTGTTCGATGAGTCGAGTTGCGAAGGATAAAAACGGTTGCGAATTGAGCTGGGTTGAGCGAGAAAAGAAGCTGAGAGAAGAGATAGAGCGATTACTGTGAGAGAAGAAACAAACCACGGCTATGAATCGTAGAAAGGCGTAAACTGGATCGGGGATCAATTCTCTCGTGTCGATCATTCCTGCTGCTAGCACGAAGCAGAGTGGAATCACGTAGAAGATGAGAGCTCCGCGAAGCTGAAAAACGTGCTTACATGGCAACTATTACGATATTCCACCTGACAGTCGAAGATATCAAACAATTGCTTTGTAAGTACTTGCGTTTTGTTTGAGAACGCGCGCTAAAAGGAGAGCAATGTGAACATGATGTAACTAATATTTGCCTTACAGTTGCGCTTCGTTTCAGTGTGTGCAGAGCGTGCGCGACAAAGAACATTAAAGGAGGCAGGAAAATAGCGAATGATCCGGCAAAAAGCTGTATTTCTGCAACAAATTCGATCAAAGTCCCAAAAATTTATAGTCCGAACCATGCTCAAATTCGCTTGAGACGCCCGGCTCACTGTACACAACGTGCATGCCACCCCGCTCTTTCAACCATTTCAGCTCCTGTTTCTGAATAATTCAAGCTTTCAAGAAAATAAAAAGTTTTCCACTTGAATTAGTGCCGAGTAATTGTGCACATCTTTGCAGAATATTGCGAAACCAACGACATTCGTAATTGATGCTGTCATTAACCCGAAATAGATTGTCAATTGGAACCTGGACAAAACAGCTTCAAAATGGATAAGATCGTAATCTCTGTGCTACAATTGTGGCACAATCTCCGATCCTTGCTACAAATCTCAAGACTTCACCTCCACGAAAGTTTCCACTTGCTCGAAGTATGCGAAACCATTATTTGGTGCATTCGCATCATCAAGAAGTAGTAAGTTGGAATGCAGCCCATTATTGCGATTGCGAGAAGCGTCTGAGATCAGAAACATCACTATTTCTTCCTTTCTTCTTTGCGTACCACAACAGTAGATTTGTCGAGGCCGATGTGACATAGAGGTCCATTACAATAGAATATCCCATAAGGAGGCAAGACATAAGTCATAGTTGCAAAATTGAACATCCAGTCACAAAACACGTGTGTAATCTAAACAAATGGAAATTTCGTCGTCACTAGAAATCCTAGCTCACTAAGTTCAGCAGATACGCTACTCTGATTTCTCTCATCATTTTCGGCGTTTCTACAAGCAGGAGGTATAGATTGGCCGGATATACAGTGATCGAACAAACGATTGGAGTCATGTATTGAATCCTAAAATCTTCAAATTTCAAATTGAATGAATATTAAGCTACCTTGAAATGTAATCAATGAGATAGTCGCGGTCAAGATTGAATCCGAACGGCAGACTACTTCGCATTGCGGCAAACTGTATGAGTGCCGGATCTTGTTTTCCACCAGCATCTATTGTCCCTGTTGGTGTCTGACTCTCGTAGGTGAAAATATGGCACAATCTTTGCCACAGCAGCAGAACTGTGTCCAATATTGATCCCATTGTTTCGACGATTTACGACATTTCCATAATATGCATTGCACTCAATGCAAAGCGTCCTGACTAGAGAAGCTGAAGGGTTATTTTGCAATTTTCTCAAATGTTTGAGCCGTCGTATCTTACAAATGAAATGGGAAATATAGGGAAGAGTTGATTCCAATCTATTCCAAAACCATTTAGGATCATTTTTCACTTTTGAACGGGTAAAAATGTTTACATCCTTCCTTGTTATTCGAAAACCCTTCCTTCCAACTGCGTGTTTTTGCATGTTTTCCTCTTTAATAGCTCTAATATGCTAATGGGTTGAGGTATTATCATGCATAATAGCTTAAATCGAAGGTCAGTATGGCCCAAACATATTCTATACTATAAACTCTGGCGCACATTTTCCCCCTATTTTTACGAAGGCATAGTTTGTTTCTCTCACCCTCTTCCTTCAGCTTCTCTAGTCCTGACCAATATGTTATCGAACATATGCTACAAGTGATCTAGAACCGAATCCGATTAGATCGTTCCCTCTAATTTATATTGCCGGCCATGACTCAATGACCAAGAATAACGAGGCATTTGCCTTCTATCACTCTTCGGTTGGCATTTCTCACTAAATTATCACGGTGGATAGTCAGCATCAATGCCCATTCGATAACTTACTATCTATGAACGACAGCTACCTTCTGTATCAAGCCAAATATATTCACGATTCGAGTTGCTTCAGATTTGTGAGTCAAAACCGATCTTACAAGCGGTAGTTACTTGTGTAATTTCATAGTTGATATCTTTCAAACTGCTCATTGCACTGATCGCAGTCCCCCTCTTATGGAAGATAAGAGGATACAAAAGGTCGGATCAAACATTTCAGAAACCGTTGTCACCTCAAAAGATATTTAGGAAAGTGCTAGCTCACGAGAGTTTGTCTATTCTAATGCGATTTCATTATTACTACATTTTCGTCTTTGCGCATTTTTGTGTTATTGACTATTCTATTACTCTCTACAGATATCAATCGAGGTATGCACAAATGCTTTCGACAAAAATTACATTTTTCCAGCCATCCTTCGGATTACATCGTAACGAGTTTCGAGCATTTCGTTAGAAGATACCCGCAACTTCTCGTTATTTACGGTACGAATTAGAACAACAATAAACGTAGTAAATCCGTATTTAGGCACAGTATCGTCAATGTTCATGATGTCTCTCGAGAGATTAGCAGCGTCAAAGAACTTTCGAACCTACGAAAGCTCCAGGAAGAATACCATCTACTTCTGGGTCCATGTAAACCGACAGAGAGTATTATCGAATTCACCCAACTCTTCCAGATTCTACTGCTTCTCATCATTGTGCCTCCAACTCTGCTTTCATACGAATTTGGTGGTAGCTATGCAGTGTCCACTCTTGTTCCGGAACGAGGGCAAGTGTATCATCAGATAACTGGCGTTCGTAACTGCACATTAATGCCAATTGATTATCTGATTCAGTCTCCTCAAGGGCTATTCGAATTGATTACAATCTGCTCGTTTGAACGTTTGTATAGAATGAACAAAAGAAGACTTCAGCAAACTGGCTATTCGCTTACTGAAAGGTCAATACTGACTAACGAGAAGGATTACCGTAACAAACATTCAGATACCAAATTGCTGAAAATATTCGTATGTTGGAGTTATTACGACCCATTGCAAGGTTTCCCGAGGTGTTCACCATTTCCTGAGTTCCGAATTCAGGTTCCATGGAGCACTAACGGCCTACGGAGCCGTTTGCTTTCTATTGTTTGGGCGAAAGCTGGAAAACGGACCAAATTATCCAATTTTCGAAGAATTTATAAATGTATTGATCCTGCAAGGCATTGTTTTACCGATCGTCTTTATTCGTCACGAGAGGTTTTTTAAAAAGAAAACGGCCTCTCATTATTCTGAAACTTCAGGTTGGAACGCACACGAAAGGTGGAGCAACTCGAGGAGAACAGTACTACGAGCAATAACTTTGTCATTCGCCATACCTTGCAAATAACCAAGGGGTGGTAGAGTGCTATTTTTGGTCGAAAAGTCGAAAAAAATAATTTTTAACGACAAATTAAACATTTGTTATTTACGACACGTGAAGCATCTCTCTAAGATTACATCGAAAAGTCATCAATTCTCTTAGAGATTCCTAGCGGATCTTCTCAAGATAGAATGACCATATCTCTCCTCTCTCGTCTCCTCCAAAGACGTGAGATGCATCAAGCTTTTCAATAACACTACGGCGCCAACGGTTCGATGTTGGGAGGACTGAAAAGAGATCTCGATTTTTAAAAAAAGAGATAGTGGCAGGGCCTCAGAAGGAGACCGATGCCGTTGATTTATTTTTTCATGTCGTGCAAGCATTATCGAGTAGTCATTTTCGAATTTGAAATAAGATCACATAGTGAATACGCCACTAACGTAAATATTCCTTGACACTCACGAACGAATATTAAAAATTCGCTTGAGTTGCATTCGCCTTCACATTGGCGGATGTTCGTCGAGTTTGGGCTCCGAAGCAGCTGGAATTGACAACTCACAGAACATACAGTGAAAATATTACTGAAAACTTGCTGTAACGAAGCAAAGGAAGCAGAGCGCCTTCCACATCAATTGCACCTGTCTCCATGCGGTGATAGTTGACGGTTGCTATCTCGCCTCTTTTGCTCCTTTTCACTCGCCTCACATTTGCTTCTGCAAAATACGTCAAGTGTCCCATTACTTTCCAGAGTCGCCCTTGCACCTTGACAATCTGCCGATTCTCAACAGAAGCCGTTATGCCCAACCTAACTCTGCATCCGCTCTGGCACACAGCAATGCCCGCGTATCAACACGCGGTTGGAGTGGGAACGCATGCTTTCTCCGCACTTGCATTCTATTTGATGATCACGAAAACGCCAGCGCCTGGTCGACCGTTCGCTCGGTATTTGATGGCGCTACAAGTAAGATGCACACAACTTCTTTCCTCCCGGTAGAGCGTTCCTACCACAAACTACGTGAAACAAAATACAAACCTTCCGAGGAAATACGAGGTTCTGAAATCGTCTTACGCAGACGTCAGATTTGCAGATTTCTATCACACTGGTCGATTTGAATTTCGGGTTTCTCGCATCTCCCATCGGATTGTATCCTATTCCTGGCGGCCTTTGCAATGGAGTATTGTGCACCGTGCTAGAAATTAATGGACATTACGGAATTGTGAGCAGCATACAAATACGTTTTTTAAGCAAATTCACTCCAGACATTAATGTTCTTCACTGTAGCCTACGTTGCCGTTTCCGTAATTAACTGTTTTCATTTCAAATTCATTACGATTCTTGCGATTTCAAAACATCAAACAGTTTCGGTAGTTTGCCCCTGTCCCTCGAACTCGATCAATTATTTCTTACTTTTTCAGATAAAATATCGAGTTCTGTTCAGAGTTGTTATTTTTATTATTTATAGCGTCCCCTGCGTTATTCATATGAGTTTGCGCCGAAACATTGAAGGCGGTCCTGATTTTATACGAAAGGTTTGTTGTTTCGCTTCAATAGTACTTGATTTTCGATTCAGAACTATCCTTCGCTAAACTATTTGTACGAGAATCCAAACTATCGTACATTTGTGTACGATTTAACTCTCTATCCTGCTAACACAATTTTCCTCGCATCTTCTACGATAACAGTTTTTTCACTCTTGTTGAATGCGTTAATTCAATGCTTTCTCGATTATGATTCTGGCAATCATTATTAGTTCTTTTCTCGTATTTGGATCGTTTTATTTGCTATCAAAGCAGGTGAACGATAGATATTTGGACACTGATTACTTGCACACAGAATTCAACTATGAGTGACAAAACGAGGAAGCTTCAGCACAAATTGATGTGGTTGATGCTTGTTCAGGTGTGTTGTCTGAACAATTTACAACTGAAATCACTATCAGACTCTTGTCCCATTAACTATTCAACTCTCTCCCTTACTTGTTTACGCGTACTCGATGATTGCAGTAGCATTAACACCTGGTAAGCCACAGCTTTTGTTCATTTTTTACTAAACTTCGTGGACGTTGTTGAGCAAACGTACTGTTATGAAAATACTGAAGGCGACTCGGGTAAAGAGCTGTTAATTTTAACATCCCAGACATCAATAATGGCATTTTCTGCTTCCAAATGACGCACGCTTTCGTGCACACTGCAATTGTCATTCTATCTACCCCGAGTTACAGAGAGCCTCTGCTCTTGTGAGTTCTTCATCTCGGAAATCTAGTCAATCATCGCATTCAGTTGGAAGAAATGGCACAAAGTTGACCCGATTGTGTCGGCTACGTCGCAAGTCACCCGTCGAAACAATGCCTATTAGCGGAAGTTCCGCGCTCTTGCTCAATAATTAGCCATGTCCTTCGCCCTTTTCAACACTTTTTACATTACCTTTGCTTTCTGCCGTCCATTCTGGAGAGAATTGATGATAAAATCTCTTTCGTTGCTACCATTTGCACTTTTATGTTTCCCTGAAACAGTACTGCAACCACAACCGCCGCAGGGCGTGCGATAGATCACGTGAAAGTGAGAAGGTGTCAAAACAATCTGGTTTGATCGGATCGTTCTCCGGTTAATGAGTGGGTATAAAGACAGAGGAGAGGGAGTTCAAGGTACGTGCTTTCACTTCCTCTTCGCCAACCATGGAGAACCACCTCACTCAAGCCAAGTGCCGGGCGTACAAGGTATGGAATGTCTCATGTATTGCTCCGTAGCTAATTTAATACTATGTACTCCTTGTCTTTCCATTCATTTAATGTCCCATAGCACTCTCCTAAAATTTGGAATTTGATGTCGCGATATTATATCGATTCTCGAACTTTTGATAGTTTGTACATGTACATTGTATCGCATAAATTAAAACATCTTTGCGATCAGAGTCAATCAAGAATAACTCCAGGTAGTAGCTGCCTCCGCCATCACATTCTCTGTCGTCGCAGTCGTCGCTGTGTTCGTCACCCTCCCGATGGTATACAACTACGTGCACTCCATCAAGCGATCAGTCAACAGGGATGTCGCATTCTGCAAGGTGAGCGTCCTGTTTGTTTCGAATATCTGCGACTCGTGTTCCTTGCTATACAATTAGGGGCATTTGAACAGGGATTAGCCAGTATTAACTGCGAGAAGGTATCGACAGCTCTCATTACTTTTATCATGCTTGTTCTGTAGCGAGCGGACGAGTTAGGATAAACATAAGCAACGTGCTTAGCGATACCTGGCCGTCTTTCAACCGTACGAGGAAGGCTGAAAGCAAAAGCAGGAACCACAACTATGTAATGACAGCTGGAAAACGAAAGTTAAGAGGGTAGATTGTGAAGATACCAGTAACGAACCCTGCGGCCGCAATGCACCCTGAGGCGATAAGGGCGACTCGCAAACTAGTTTTAATCGCTGCTGTGTTCAGCAATTGGATCTCTGATTTCACCGCGCATACGCCCCTGAATATACAGACGAAAGTCAATGTTGCAAGAACCTGTTTGACTGTTAGTATGGCAGGCTCCAAAAAAGAATCAGATCACTTGTCGAAATAGGTCTCGCTTTCCCCTGAATTTGCAGATCAGTGGTCTGTATGTCAACAAGCGCGTGCAACATGAGGAATAAGCGAAACCCCTTCTGAGGCGTGCACATGATGACTTTGAATCATTGCAGGGCTCGGCCGAGCACATCTGGTCCGAGGTGAACGCCGTCAAGTCGCCGCACAACAGAACCGCCCGTCAGGTGAGCATCGCATTTTCCGACTCTAGCGCTTCATTGAATCCATTGAAGTGTGTAGACTGTGTACAGATAGTGATGTCAATAATGCAGTGAGCAATGTTTCTCGTGCAGGCTTACTCCACCGGAGGAGCAGCAGTAGCTGGAGGCGGAGACTGCTCCAAGTGCTGCATGCCCGGCCAGCCCGGACCACCCGGCTCGCCCGGCAAGCCCGGACGAAACGGTAAGGAACAAATTGCGGTCTGCTTCGGTTAAAACTCTCAGAAAAAAAAACTAATTGTTCACGAATTTCAGGAATGCCCGGCTCTCCGGGTATGCCCGGCGCGCACGGCATGTCTGCCGGTGGTCCCTGCGAGCCGTCCACGCCTCCCCCGTGCCAGCCCTGTCCTGCCGGACCTCCCGGCCCTGCTGGACCTCCCGGGCCCAACGGCAACCCCGGAGGACCCGGAGCCCCCGGACAGGGAGGCGGAGCCTCTCCTCCCGGACCTCCTGGCCCCAAGGGACCTCCCGGACCCGCCGGAAACCCCGGTCAGCCCGGCGGCCCTGGACAACCTGGTCCCGCTGGTCAGGGAGGAGTCGGAGGATCGGCCGCGCCCGGACCCGCTGGACCTCCCGGACCTGCCGGACCTCCCGGTCCCGATGGAGCTCCCGGATCAGGCGGGCAAGGACCTCCCGGACCTAAGGGACCTCCTGGCCCCGCTGGTAACCCCGGATCGGACGGAAACCCTGGAGCTCCCGGATCTTCTGGCAAGCCTGGAGGTGCTGGAGAGAAGGGGATCTGCCCCAAGTACTGCGCCATCGATGGAGGAGTTTTCTTCGAGGATGGAACCAGACGATAAACGTTTGCTTCCGTTGTTCGTATTTATTGTTAGCTGCATAAAAATTTTCTTCAATTTCCTGAGTACACGACAGAGAGAGAGAACTGTGCGTTCAGCATCATAGAAGTTTTGTGATGCCTTAGATGCTTGACATTCTTTATAAATAACTAGAACACCAAAACATGCTGTTATAGACCTTGATAGAATAATGAGGTGGCTGAGCATGCGTCACAAAGAAAGCCAGCGTACAAGAGACGAGCATTCATCGGTGTCTTAGTGTCGTCGATGATTCCGATAAAGATTCATAAGGTGAAATGGTGAAAGAAGTCCATTGTTTCAATCGTAAATGTTGTAGTTTTTCACCTACGGCGTGTTTGTCGTATCGATGCTTACTAATCTCTCCTTCATCGGTGTTTCCATGACAACAATCAATGAACAAATCGGTACCATTTTCGCAATAATTCTAGTTCACTTTTTTTGCAAGCACCGATGTTTTTTTCCTCTAATGTTGACAGGTAAATATCGCTACTTGATGATCGGGTTTGCCGTGACTGACATTTTCGTCTCTCTTACTCATATTGTTCTCATGCCTGTAAGCCAATTTTTTTCCCTATATTTTTGAGATATTGACTCTCCACGATCATAGAGCATGAAGATGGCTGAAACACAGTTTTTCAGGGCATTCAACTCTCTCAAGTCGGATACATTTTCTTCGGATATCATTTGGTAGACATGCCATCCATCTATGGGCTCTGGGCAGGTTCAATGATTCTTCGCATGCAACAAATCACTTTCTGATCATGCATACAGACATATTTTTCGTTATCTTCTTCTACCAAACTTTCATCATTCTCGCGTTTCATTACATTTACCGATACGCTGTGGTGTGCAAGTACGTTTTGGTGTTGAATTGAACTGAGGCGAACCACAAAAGGCCGAGATGGCGTAAGCTATTCCCTCGCTATGAGACTCTCTTGTGGAGTTTGACAGCACTGCTGGTGCAACTCGCCTGGACCTATGGTTATTATAAGGCAGTGCAAGTATACGCCACCCCAATTACAATGGAAAATATATTATTCAGATTGGATTCCTGCCTTCTAATGCAAAGACAGCATACTACCGTCACATGTTACTGAATAACACTGGTGTCGATTGCGCGCGAGTTGGCTACCTCGCGATTATGTTCAGGGTGATCAAAACTTGAGAATTCGTTCAAATAACCTCGGTGCAGAAATTGAAGCGTGAAGAGTAAAGAGACAACTTTCTCCATTTTTCGAGTTCTAATTTATAGAATCCTTCACAATCTGGAGAGCTGCAAGTGAACGCCGTCTATGGTGTGATGTTAGGCCTCGTCCTATCCTCCCTTTCCATCGTCATTATAGCCAGCTGTAGTGTGCTCATACTACGGAAGCTACGGCATGCTGGGTGATTCACATTCAGTCACACCAACAATCTGCCCTCAAGAATTAGAATCTTTATATTCCTTCTTACCGAAACGGTTGACTCAATAACGATTCAGAGCGGTCCAGTTGTCACAACAAGCTAAAACGACTCAGCACCAGTTGCTTAGAGCCCTGCTTGTTCAGGTTCGTGCAAAATTTCAATATTTTCCTGAATATAGAACTTGCAGACTGCAATTCCAACAGTATTTTCGTACTTCCCAGTCGCGATGATCTTCGTGATTCCACTGCTGGGACTCGATCTCAACGGTATCTACGGCGATGTGATGGTCATGACAACGGCTCTCTTCCCCGCGATTGATCCCATAATCATGATCTATTTCGTGCGAAGGTAAATACGTTTCATTTTGGCCGCAAACATCTTAATTTCAGCTATCGCACGCGCGTTATTCAGATTTGGAGAGAAATATCTTGTCGAAGAACAAACGCAGTTCAGCAAAATCAAGTGCAACCATCGTTCACGACTAAGAATGAACAATAACTGTGATAACTTGACTTTGAATCGAGTATATGATTGAGAAAGTTGATGCACTTGCAACACTTCCGGTCGGTTGCTTACACATACAGTCAATATGAAACATTGTGAACCGTTTACGGTAACTTACCGAAAGTTACCGTAAGTTTAGGTAAAACAACGATTGCGGTTCAATGCTTCTATCGATTGGGCCGAAACTTGTAGGAGAGACACAACTCGAGTGTCCCGTCAAACTGACATACTACTCGAAGCGTAAGATTATAATAAGGAGGTGAACATATGGTTACGGTTTTGTGCTCTCGAATTGGCCACGCGCGGTACTCGCGGTAGCGTTGTAAAAGTTCCACTTATCCCAGATTATTAATCAGAAAAAAACATCAACAACAAAATCTTGCATTTATTGTAGCACAACAAGGAAGGCTCAAATGCGGAAAATGATATGAAATGAGATCAATAATAATGAAAAATTTGATAAGTTAAAAGTTCGAGTCAATTATTTTGAATGCATAACAATTCTAACTTAGTACACTAGGCAGTATCTGCTTTCGAGATCGATCACGTAATTAGCACACGCACAGTCTTCCTGAAATTTGATCTGTTCGTCATACGTCAACGTGAATAATCCTCACGTTTCGCCTTCTGTTCCATCGAGCAATTGAAGACCGCCAACAATATTGCGTCGACAATCTAAATTTCGAATCTTCTCTCGTCAAACAAGTTAATCTCACCATGAGCAGGAGTGTAATCAGCGTGAGAGAACACGCAGGATGACTCTCCAGCAACTACAACACTCCGATTAGAGAACTGCGCCTACGTAAGAAATCAGGGGGCGAAAAATCGGGTGATTCTCACGTTCGCAAAGTCAGCATACGCGAGAACAACCACGATGTAGCCAATTGTCATCCAGCTGACGCAAATCGAAGCGAAGAGAGTGAGGGCTGTAATGGGAACAGGTAATCCAGGAAGTGTCATCCTGCAAAATGTCGCGAATGTCACGTAAATACTGTTTCGATAGTCAACTGCTGACGAGATAACAGAATGAAGTTAATTTTTTCTCAATTACGCAGTTTAGTGAAGAGATTGAGAGCGATGTGAAGGGGATAGATCAGCGATCCCGGGAATATCATCTCGACCTCAGAAATGACACACCACTGTGGCTGTTTTACGTCTGATCTACGCTGTTTGGCCAAGGCACGGGACACGATGATTCATTTGTTCGCCTCTAGATTCTCACCTCGAATCCCTTTCAACAACACTGCAGCTACGAGGAGAGGGACGCAAATGTTGGTCATGAAGATGAGCAGGGAGAATAGCCCGTACGCCTGTAGAACATCAATTTGAAAACAGTGGATCGGTAGATCAGAATTCACAATTTTCCTCAAAGATCACTCAAGTCACAAGAGGTTTTTACTGCCGCGACCAGAGACCCTTTCCGATTTCGCGTTTGTTGACCGGTGGGCACCACGATTTTACAGCGTGGCACCTGATCTCTTGTTACGGCAATTTTACAACGATTTCGGTACAGAGGAGCGAAAAATAGTTGGTGAATAGTTCTTCCGGACGGACGGAATATAGAATTATTTAGCCACCTGGATGTGTTGATGATTCCACTCGGATGAATCGGTCGTTGCCAGCAGAGTGATGTCTGAGATCAGTACGATGAAGTGCGCAGAGATTGTGAGCACCAGGGCTCGAGAAGCGACTTTCTGGGAGAATGGAATTGCCTGAAAGGAGAGCTCAATCGAAGAAACAGGGAGATGCTCGCCTGCGGGGATCCGATAAGGTCACATTGGCTATTGGTTGACGACGAGGATGCATCACTACTGGAGCGAGATCTAGAATGAGGCATACTGAATGAAGGACATCACGACATACCTGGGAATACCGGACTCGATCGAGTTTGGATAAGCATCGGAGGAGTTTTTCGTTCGCTCGTCGCTTCTGCTTTCCCCGACAATGAACGGCCAGAATCGAGCAAGGCTGGTGATCTGAAGTTGATCACTTTTTTTGATTCATGACTATCGAACTCACGCTGAGCATTTCTGCACGGAGGAGAAGGAGGTGAAAAACAAGAAAGTAGTTTGGCAATCGAAGGCACAGTACGCCGGTCGATAACTGATCTCCTGTGCGGAAATGGCAGCAAGTATCGAGCACACAGCTGATTAGTAGTCAGGTTGATCGTGTTTTGCAGTGCAATCGATGGATTCGGAACGATGCTCAGCCCCTTCCTGTCTACGAAAAGTGCGCATTAGGTCGTAACGATCCTAGCTGATGAGATGATGATTAATTGGAATGGGTTGAGCAGCCTTGTGTGATCTATGATAAAAGTGCAGCCACTTTTCGCCAATCATCCGAGTTGAAGTCACGAGGATCGATGACAAATAGCCTGAGAATTGGGTCAGACCAAGGATCTCTCAACCAAAGATCAAACAACCAAAAATTGAGTATTTGTTGTGGCACTGATGCCGATCTTTTGCGTTGCTGTAATGGTGACTTTTAGAGATGTGCAAGGAGTAGTTGGGATTGCCCACTATGCGTGGTCGACCAACAGAGAAGTTGATGTTTTGAACTCGAGAATTGTGCAAGATTATTTGAGCGAATTCCTTTGCAATGTGGCGATCTTGGGGGAGAAATCAGCATGTTTTCTTCGTCGTTTTCAACTCGTGTTGCCTAGCCCTGATCAACCACACCGACTGGTATGCCGCAACGACCGATCGAGGAATTTGAGGGAAACACTCGAGTGATCTCCGGTGGAGAGTGCGGCAATGTGTGGTAAACACCCAAGGGAGGTGCCGCGAATGTTGTGAAATGGCATGTAGAGAACTTTCTCGAAATTGTCTTTGGCAGACTACAGACGATGGAAAACCAAAGAAGCTTTGAGAACGCCTTTTCAATTGATAGATCGCTGGGTAGAGAAATCAGCAAATGCTTTCGCTTTCGTTCGTCATCCACAAAGGGAAAGTGAACTGAACAACCTAGATGAAACGACGATTATCTCATTTCATTATGGTGCCTATTGTGTCGCTAGAGTATGTGTAGAGTATGTGCCACTGATCAGTCGCTAAGGCACAGTGCACTGATGTTGTACCGGAAAAATCAGGGAAAATCGAATCAAAATTTAACGGTGTTGACTGTCTACGGTCCCAAGACTCGTTTCTAGTGCAATAGATGAACGGATCTTCTCGTATTTTGTGGTTTTATGGCAAACATTTAGTGAATATAATTCTATTATTCTTTCCTATCAAAATTTGCAAAAGAAAAAAAAGCGAGATTTACTATCGCTTCCGTTTGTTCGATCCCCTGCTTATGTGTGAGATCCTTTCCACATACAGACATCGATCACGTACCCAAAGTGGTACACAACCAACTTTGATCTCCGCTACGTTGCAAAGTTCGAGATTCGGTCTGTTTCTAGTCTCTTCTGTCTGAGTGGAGAGATAGTGTTCAGAATGAGGAGACGATGACCAGTTTTCTGATCTCCACAACACCCTCCCAAACAACGAGAACATTCTGTGATTTGCCTACGAAGAGTTCCGGTCATCAAGAGTCTACGATGAGAATGAAAACACAATGTCCTCGAAACTATTCGGTGCACAAAATTTTCACATGGTTACCAAGCCAATTTGCAGTCGAATTAGATGTTTACGCTGAATCCGAAGTTATTACACCGCGAACAATGATTCGATTGCACTGGGAGAGTGGAAAACATGGGATACTGTAGGATGATAATTCTCGTGTTGATGTGATAAGCTCTATTTCATCAGAATTATTCGTAAAGCTCTTTATTACACGCTTCTTCTTGGGGTACAGACTGTGATATGTACACAATGGACGCTGTGAAGAATAGGCACTGCTCGAGTTCGTTCTGCTGCTGTAGAACGAGGCTCCTGCAATGAATTGGATGAGAAATGGACGTTTCGGTCATCACTGACATGAAACATTGTGAAGGCCGACGCCGTGGTCGTCATCAACGTTGATGTTGAGGACGAAGGAGTCGTTGCTGCAGGTGCTCACGGTGCTCATCCTGAAAGGATTACGGTAGATGTGGTCCCGAATCGCAAACTGACTTCTTTTGTGGCTTCGTGTACGCATTCAGAGAGATGAAGTCGCTGTTAGTGCTGCAGGTGCTGGCCCTGAAAGAAAACGGATACGGTAGATGACAGGATCGCATTGGAAACTGACTTCTTCTGCGAAGTGTAAGAGTTCATCGAACAGACGGACGTTTTCGGCGTTCTCTCCTCGAGTTTCTTGTCACCGATGGGGTACGGGTAGTAGCGGACCATGCCGACGAGCTGAAATGGATTGGTTCATTGATGAAAACTGATGAGGAGTGATGAGAAGTAACTCACGGAGAGCATGTTGAATAGTTAGTGGTTGAGGGGCGGTGAGGTAACAGGCACAGCAGGTGATCTGTGCGGAAGGATCAACAATGTGGTTGCGTGAGATGGCCGGTGCGGTGCATTTATACCCAGCAGGAAAGGGGAGGAGAGAAATGGGCGAAAACGAAGGGGGCGGAGAGCGAATCAGCCGTTTTCACATGGTGAAGATCTATGGAATGTCTAAGGAAGTGAATGGAAAGTGTACTTTTCTATGCTGATCGTTCTTTGCGTCAACCAGTCACATGGACAAGTGAGCTAGTGTGGGAAGTAGTCCAAGGATCAGTGAATCAAAGATCAGAAAATCGAAATCAGAGTTGTCGCTGTGACTTTTAGAGGCCATTAAGAGCTGTTTTGGGGGGTATTCCACCACTGACAAATGTCGCTGGGTCGCTCGAAAATAGGATGAAGTGACGACATTGTCGTGGAAGGTCGAACTAAAAGTGGAATATGAAAACAAGCGAACATCATGGTTATGATGTGAACATTGATTTGTGCCCGTTTTTTCAAAGTCCTCCTCTGCCTAAAATTTGTGCATTTTCATGACTGATTATTCTGCGATTCAAAGTGTTATGCAGAATGTGCTTCAGATCCAACTCACAATATATCCAAACTGGAAAAGGGCGTTAACATTTTCGATAATCTCTTTCCCAATCATGATCACAACTGTTGCCGTCTTCAGACACACGAACCTGTTCACATATTTCGTCAGGAACTCGCGCACTCATTTCGTCGCGAGAACCAGGAATTTTAATGGTAAACAGCCGATCTTTGTCAGGAAAGTGCGAAATCGAGGATGTTTGGGCGCGGAAAATTATGTTGCGAAAGGCAAGTATTCTTCCAACACCATCGAAACACAGTTTGGGAAGTTGCTCATTCACTTCAACCATGTAAATTCGATGTAGAATTGTATGACGCAATCAGCGTCGAAAAGGAATCGCGAAGCTGACCTCAAAGCTCCTGATATTATTAAAATCGAAACACTCATTCGAAATGATTTCCACCTGATTGCACTCAATCTCAATATGTAACACGTGTTCACAGTGTCCCACTGCACAACACGAACTGTCAGAGATCAGAAACATGGAACATAGGGAAACAGAAGTGATCTCTGGTGAGATTATCGAGAGAAACTCTGAATAATTAAATGGTGAATCAATTTATGTGTCGAAAATATGTTGTTCCACTGTTTGTTGATTTGTAGAGAGTGCAATTACAGGGCTGAAGTTAATTGTTCCTGTTCACGGCACAAACAACGGCGAAGTCCATCTCAATCGAAAATTTACGTCTTGGTCATTCGAATGTTCTCATCCGACCTCTGGATTAACTGTTTTCATGTGGTTCGACTTGCGCTGGTCAGTGGATGATATGACAGGTCGGCAAGATCGCCACTGATTTCCCGCACAAACAACCGCAGGGTTACCACATGTGCAGGAGAATGCAGTGTTGACAACGAATTCATGGTAGTTTCTCGAAGACATTACACTGCGATAATTGATTTGACCTATCGGTGAGATCGAAAACATGGGTTACTGTAGAACTAATGCGAATACTTTGAGTTGACTTGCATTGAACTTCAATCGACTATTCGTAAAGCTCTTTATTACACGCTTCTTCGGGTACAATTTGTGATCTATACACAATGGACTTTCTGAAGAATTGGCGTCTCTCGCTTTCCGTGGTAGATGCGCAACAGCGAATCACGAAGGGACGTGAAGTCCATGATTAGCATCGATACTGATGTTGAGTACGTGAGAATCGTTGCTTGACGTACTGGAGATACTGGAGATACTGCCTCTGAAAAATCGATCAATAAGTATCTAGTATACGGTAGTACGGTAGTATGCAATACGGTAGTTTGAATGGATAACCAACCTCTTCTGAGAGCCATCGTACGAATTCATCGAAGCATTGGAATTCTTGTGAGTTCTCTGCTCGAGTTTCTTGTCTCCGATGGTGTACGGGTAGTAGCGAACCAGACCGACGAGCTGAAGCAATGCCATTATTAGATCTGATATATTATGAGTGATTTACTCTAGTCATAACCGAAAAGGCTCAAGAGTGCTACTATTCGGGAACACTGAAGAACTCACGGAGAGCATGTTGAATCGAAGTGTTGGTGAGGAAGAAGGAAGTGAACGTTGAACGGAGGGTTTGGAGAACAGCTGAACTGTAGTGGATGTGAACAGTGAGGCTGAGGATGGTCAGAAGACGCGAGAACGACCATTTATACTATCCGGGAGGATGATGTTTTCGCAAGAATTGGGCGGAGAATAGTCATCATTTGGTCAATCTTTGGAAAGTGCAGGGAAATTGCGTCAGTTGTTCCTAGCCGAAAGTCACGTAGGCCAAACGAGAGGGCAGATCAGAGTTCGACTAAGCACAGATCAAGAAATCAAAAAGGAAGCGATAGTTCCAGGGGTGTTCCTGGGCCGTTTTATAACGATAATGTAACTCTCTACAGTGACATAAATTCGTACCTCGCGTCATTCGCTCAAAATAGTCAACATCACTTTGTGTGTAATTGTCGACCTTTCAAGATCTAAATCGACGTCAACAGACGTGATTTTGCAGGACATGATGTGACGTCGTGAGTAAATGACGTGATGTCGTCGGTTCACTGGCACCTGTGCGGTAGTTCGGAACGATCTAGGTTATGGGTTCAGTCGAGAAGCATGAAACCCGAGTTTGAGAGTTTGACCTCGAAATATTTAGCATACATCATTCTTGCTTTCAGCAATTCTGTTTGAAATTACAAAGGAGCTTAGGTTTCACTACGCAACGCAGACTGCATGTTCGATCATGTTCAGTTACCGTCCTGTCCTCATATGCTTGAGGCTATCCAGGCCGTGCTGTGTGAAAGTGATTAGGATTTCTCCTCACGTAGAGAAGGCCAAAGTTGACACTTTCGAGTCGCATTCCACCACTAAAACCACTTTCTGTACAACAAAAAAGTTTGAGGGAAGCATACTCATCTGCAGTGACGTTCTCAATCGATATTCCTCTGTCAACTTCCTTGTTTCTGTCTTTCACGGTACATCTCGGATAATTTTCAAACTGCGTTGCAGGATATCAGACTACGGTCGACCGAATACACATCACATGCAACACAGAATAGTCTCACGCTGATTCCTCGCCATTACACAGCGTGTTGACCGACTCCGCTGTAGCCACCCCCGCCCTGCCGTCCATCCCAACATCCGCTGCAGAGTTGGACGAAAGTTTGACGGTCTCTCACTTTTGCATGCTCTCTCGCTTTGCCTGACCGGCGAGAGAGCAATGCGAAGTGAGAGACCGTGAAAGATTCGCATTACTCTTTCTCCACTGCACGAACCTGTTCGCATGCATGTGTCTTCAGGAATATGGATGACAGGTGAAGAAACTCTCTCCTCATTTACACACTCTCACGGTGGTTAGAGAGCACGCGGAATGAGGAAAGCAATCTCTTCGTCGCAAGTCAAGAACTCGCGCACTCGTTACGTCAGCCGATCCGGAGGAATTTTAGGAGCAAACAGGCGATCTCTGGAGAGGAAAGGCTAGAATTCACAATGAGTATGCTCCGTTTATGGATGGTTCACGTGCTCTTCAGGATCCTAACCGTCGGTGCGTAAACAGTCAATCTCTGGAGGGAAGGGCGAGGCGGAATTAAAAGGGAAAGATGATTCGTGTTCTCAGGACAGGGAACTTTCACATTCCCTTTCTAGATTGGCCATTTGTTTTCCACTCACATTGAGCTAAGACATTGCCGATTTGACCTAGGAAATTATGCACACAACACAAATGAGAACCAGTAAACCCTTTTTGTAAATTTAAATACTGAAGTCGGAGTTTGGTTTTTTTTGTAACTAATCAAAGATCCGAATAGACAGAGTGAAAAGCCATTACTCCGATTAGATTATCGAGGAAATATTCTTATTTCTTGTCTTCTGTCGGCTCGATTGTTTCCGCCTTAAACTTTTGAACAATGGACGACGAGGCAGCTCTCCGCATGCATCACATTCTCAAGGCGATTCGGCATGTTCTCACTGTATTTTCTGTTATCCTAGCACTGCCAACTCTCTGCATCATCGCAATGTGCTCCAGACGAATTCTCAAACGTTACTCCGCACTCACCGCAATTCTTGTGGTGGGGTCTGCTACCAATTTTGCTTTTGTTAACGATGTTTTCGGCCGAAGTGAGATGTGTTTTCAGTTACTAGGCTTTATCACTGATTTGTGGGTAACTCTTTTCTGGGACCCGATAATGCTCATTCCGGAGTTTTGTATTTTTAGGTGATTTTTTTATTTCAGTTGAAACTAGAATCGATTCAAATATTAGATTTTCAGAGAAAACCCGACAATTCAATTGCCTGGAGATGCCAATGTCTATTTTGTACGTTTCCAGCTATTTCTTGCTTGCTTATCTTCCTGTAATATCTTAGGAGTTATGGTTGCTCATTCTTCTTCTATATATTCCTGCATTCTACGGCTGTTTTCTAGAGAGACATCAAGTGACCAAAGAAGACAAGAATTCGTTTCAATCGGGACAATAATTTAGGCTGTGCAAAATCCTGGTTCATTATGGCTTTTTCCAATGAGTTTCCGGAACATTACTGTAGTGCTTGTGTCGATTCCTTTGATTTATGTTCCAAAGATTTTGCGTGTAAGAGTTTTCATTTGAATAATCAATTGGCAAATACAATATTTGCAGGATGCCTTAATGACTACAGAAGATGAAAAGAAGCGTTTAAAAGTACAAACGTTTGAAACAAATCCAATCAATTTTCCCAGGCAATCATTACTCAGTGGCCTAGTCTCGGATCATCATATGCAAGATGTTTTGATTCGGGTCCTTTCCTTTTCTATTCAATGATTTGCATAGCAATAATGTTGATATGCGCTATTTTTACATTTTCGGTACTGTTTGGAAAATTGTTGAGCAGTTGATTGTGGCCTATTCCAGATAGCCTGGCACACGCTGTATTCCCTCAAACGCGCGTCAACACTAAGTGAAACAGGCAGGCTGTTCAACGCTTCCATGGTTAGAGCGCTGATCATCCAGGTATTTATCTCGTGAAAATACATTTCTATCCAATACAATGATCAGTCGTTCTCTCCGCACATAAGCATGTCTTTCCCTGTCACGTGCACATTCTTCTCCGTTTACGCAAATATTGGAGGGCCGAGTAAAGTTCGGAATTCGCGCATTTACTAATTTCACAATTTAGTCCCCTATTCGCTGTGCTTTCTGATGTGTTCGATCCACTCTCCAATGCATTCGATAACTCTTCTAGCAGTAACACCAACATATCGACAAAAATGTGTTGAGATTCTGAAGATGGTATGTCTCTACCGATATCGTGATGATGCATTCATTCAGATTCGGAGAAAGAACGTTGTGAAAACTATTGAGAAAACATCCGAGAGTGACGTGTCACGAAGGCCAAAAGGAATCGTGGCAACGATCAATTGAGTTGCGTCCATTTCGTTGATGTAAAAGCCATAAAGGCCGTTCCTTCGGAAACCATGAGCGTCCCCGAGGGGGGAAAGTGTGGTGCTGATATCTCAAACAGCTGCACATTGATATCACTCACTGACATTATCTTTCTTGATAAGAGACGAGCTGCATTCAGCGAGTGCGAGAGATCCCCTTCTGAGAGCACGAGTTCGCAATCCATGAATAGCATCGTAATTGCTCCGCAATCTTGTCAAGATCATTCATCGCTTATGCTTTGTAGTTGAGCTGGCATATTTGTCATCTTTCAAGTGTCATTTTTTTAAAAACTGGTATTTTAGTCCTGTGAGAAGAAGCTCAGAGCCGCAAAGTTACGACAATATTTACCGTGATCGCAGTGATTTCTGCGGTAACGACCAATTTCGCTGACCACATGTCTCGCGCTTGTTGTGTTGAACCCGGCCACTATTTTGACTCTGTCCACTATTTCTCACGGGTATTTCCTTCGCAATCGCGCATAATTGTTCGACATAATGACATTATTGCTGCAAACGCAGAACATACTCGCTCCGTCACGAAATACGTACGCTACGTTGTCTCACAATATGCCACAGTTCCCTGGTGCGATCGAGCAAACGATTGTTGGTAAGGAAGCAGTTGCTGAACTTAACAGAGGACAAGATTAAGTATCCGGAGCCCTCCTCAACTGCCTTTTGCTCTTTCTCATTGTCAAGTTTTCGAGAAAAGAGTTGGGACTCTACAAATACTTGCTATCCACTATCGCTCTGTGTGATATTCTCATGTCACTTGCCCACGGAATTACTGCTCCAGTATGTTTCATCGAGATATCATATCATCATCCACATTTTTCAGAGAGCCTTCCTCATAGAATACACCTTTGCCGTTACACCTCACTCGCTCTTTGTGGAACCGAGTAGAGTATGTGCGCGAAATTTTTTCCAGTGGTAAATCTAAGTTTCAAAGGGTCTCATTATCGGATACTCGTCGTTGTTCACTCTTCCATTCTACATCATCAACATCCATTTCCTCTATCGATACTGGAGTATCAAGACGTTAGTTGGCGTCGAAACGAGAGGGGAAATAGAGTGTTGATGGTCAATTCAGACCAGATCGAGTTCGCCTGTTCGCCAACAAGCCCTTCATTTCGCTGTTGATTTTCATTGGAGCAGCATCGATCGCTTGCTGGTATAGTTTCATCGAATTCTAAGAAAACGACAGATTTTTTGCAGGGCCGGCCTTATGACGCTGATGGGTGGCGTACTTGCAACTGACGAGTTTTCCCGTCTGTTCTTCAAGCAATACGACCGAACCAATGAGGGAGCATGGGTGACCATGGCTTACAAAGTGAGAAATTAATTCCTTTTTCTATCTTCCCATTTTCCACCCTCAGTGAGGCGGTTGGGTGTCTATGCACTCAACCCCCACTCACGTGTTCTCTAGGTTGTTTTCGCGTTCTCGGGTTCTTTCACTAGCAGTTTATGCATTTCTTCTTTCTGTACCCTTCTTATCGCTTCAATTTGCTCTGTGCGTTACTCAATACGAACTAGTCAACGACTTTCAGACGGACTCCGGCCAGTGGAACCACCTCACCATCTGGTTGATGGTCATCTTCGACGGACTCGCAGTGGGTCAATGCGCTGTGGCAATCAGCCTGTCTTCCCTCACCTTCCTCTACATTCATCAAGCCACGAGCATTTCTTCGACTGTGAAATCGAGGCAAAGGATGCTGTTGATGGCGTTGTGTTTACAAGTGAGGCGTTTTGAAAGTCTATGGTGCATCACTGAAAGCCTTACGAAACAGAACATAGCTGAAAGTTGTTTTTTTCAGACCGCAGTGCCCGTCATTTGCGTGTACATTCCCTACCTCGGTCTTATCTCCTCGCCTATTCTCGCCCTCGATCTGGGCGCATTTCCCGATCTCTGTCCGGTGCTCATCGCTTCATTTCCAGCGTTTGATGCACTAGTCATCATGATTGTGATCAAGGACTACAGAGAAGGTGAGGAATCCAGCGCTGAATGATACAAAAGTTGTGTTCAGGTCTTCTAAGCGCTTGCAGACCTCGCAAACTGCGAGAGGGAGACACGCAAGAGACGGGGCATCACAATGATAAATGAATTTTATCCAATCGATAGTCAGCGCAAGTATTGAAAAGAGACAATTACATTTTCTGCATTATGCATTGTGTTCTTCTCGTCTCAGACTCCTTCACAGCTCGGAATCTGAAGAGAATGGTCTAATTATCATCTCACTTTCTTTGTTCTCAATGATGAATATTTGGAGCAAGAGCTGCAGAATTCGATTTCTGTGCTCTCGTTTGAGCTTGGAAAGACGAACAATGAAAACACTCGACCACCAACTCTTTTAAGAATGATAAGAACTCGACCAGTTTTTGAGAAATAGAACTGCGATATTGCATACCTCCTTGATCGTATCGTACGCCGTCCACAGTTCATCGTCGACGATGCACACCGTACCGCCGCCACGAACATACTGCGAGGACTGAACGAAGAGATTTAAGAATTTTCTTTGTTCGAACTCTCTGTAGGGCGTACAATAGAAAAAAGAGAACGAAAATATCCTTCAATCAAGCAACAGCTTACATTTCGGTTATTAGACCTTGGAATTGAAATGATGAGAGGAATCACTAACCATTCTATTGATGTCTCCGATGCACACCACTTTGTCCCTCGTCTCGTCCAGTGTTCGCCCGTACTTGGAGTGGTCGTGTGTGTACTTGAACTGAGCCGAGTTGCCCACCTGAAACACATCAGAATATATTCAATACTCAATCAACGCTTAACACCCACCTTGATCTGCTGTCCATCATACACGGGTGTGGTGCTGTTGCAGTCCGTCGGGATCAGATGCACCTGTCATGTTTCTGGTTTGTTTGTTGCCGTTCTATGACGTACTTGATCGCTTCTCCACGTCTCCACTTCCATTGGACCGTAGACTGGCGCGACGACTGCAGCCCAGAGGTCTGCAAAGTATTAGCTAGGACTTCTCCCTAGACTGTAGGTTCGCGTAATTCGGCGGAGGATTGTGGAAGCAAAAACTAGCCATCATTTAGCAGATGCGTCTTGGCGAACACCTCCATCTTCGTCTTCTCCGCTCCTTTCACGACGAGTGGCTGTTGGAGGGTCGTCGCTTCCGGGTCCTTGTTGTACTGCTTGTTGAGTACCTGAACGTATTCTTATCTCGAAGTCACCACAGAATGTGAAATTATCAATTCGCATCAATTGGCCAAGCTAGTACTGTTACTGTTATGGTGACAAATGCAGCCAGGGCGTCTCCAATCACAGCTGCACTGATCGCTGATCACTCACCTTGACAAGATCTGGAGCGATCTCCGCAGCCCAATCAGGCAGGCGGAACGAGTAGAGGTCGGGGTGGTTGTAGAAGAGGACTGTGCCTGGAAGTTTGGTCAGCTTAGAATTGATTTTCGGCAAAAAGTATAGGGTTTTACCGAGCTGTGCAAGTGTCGACGTTTCCAAAGTCAGACAGAGAAACTGTTGTCCGTATTTGGTGCCAGTTTCAGGGTAGACGTACTTGTCGGCCTGTCAAGGCTGTCATTTATCACTTCATCTTCTATAGGGCCTTTCGTCGTCTTCTCGACCCGGATGAGAAAGCAGTTTCGCTAACGAATCAAAAATACCTGCGGGAACTTGGGCACCGAGTGCACCAGCCAGATGCCCGATCCGGAGTCCTTGTCGAATAGGAGGACGCCAGGAATGGAATTGAGGAATGTACGGTTGAGCGATGTATTGGAGAAGGCCAGAAAACATTATGTAGCTCAATAAAACACCTTTCGTGTGCCCTTTCTTCACACTTGTGGAGTCCTCGCTGACGTGACCTGCATTCTTGGACTCGGTGCCGTTGATCGCCGGCTAAAAACAACTTGTTCTATCATTTCATCTATCGGCCTTAAAAATCACCTCATCATTGTAGAAAACGTGAAGCACGTCTTCGTCGTCCATTCTCTCGTAGTACGGAGCGAGCGTGTACCCAATCGCCTGAGGAGTACCCCCTCTTTCAATCGTAGAAGAACTAATTCTTGATGATAGACAATAGTCGTAGAATAAAACTATCGTATTGTATCAGCTACGTTAGTTGTTACATATCATTTATTATCGTCAAGCGTTTCCCCAATATAGGTCGGTATTTCACGGAGAGCACGAAACGTACTCACGTTGGGGGGTGGCCAAAACGCCAACGGCCAAAACGCCAACGGGTCATATCTCGGTTAGGAGTTGACCTAGGGTAATCAATATTGTATCATTGTTATCAGCAGAAGCATACGGTATTTCAATACCGTAGTCGTCGGGAATCGCGAACTGACTTTTTTCTTCGAACCATGACCCGGGGGTCATGGTAAAATGGGTCGGAGGTCGACCAAAAGTGCCGCATACCAAAGTATGTTACAGTAACCGGGCATGTACAGTGACCAAAAATACCGTAGTCCGGGAATCGCAAACTGACTTTTTTTCAAAGTGCGAGATAAAAATTTGATCTTTGGTCTGTTGTGTCTACCATAAGCGGAAATGTTTCCGTAACCCGAGATACCGTAGTTCGGGAATCGCGAACTGACTTTTTTTACAAAATTAGTTTTAAAAATTGAATAAAGTCAGTTCGCGATTCCCGAACTACGGTATCTCGGGTTACGATAGCATGTCCGGGTACGGAAGACACAACATACCAAAGATCAAATTTTTATCTCGCACTTTGAAAAAAAAGTCAGTTTGCGATTCCCGGACTACGGTATTTTTGGTTACTGTACATGCCCGGTTACTGTAACATACTTTGGTATGCGGCACTTTTGGTCGACCTCCGACCCATTTTACCATGACCCCCGGGTCATGGTTCGAAGAAAACAAGTCAGTTCGCGATTCCCGACGACTACGGTATTGAAATACCGTATGCTTCAACTGATAACAATGATACATTATTGATTATCCTAGGTCAACTCCTAACCGAGATATGACCCGTTGGCGTTTTGGCCATTGGCGTTTTGGCCACCCCCCCCCCCCCTCACGTTGTGGGGCATCTTCAGTGAAACAGGCGATGGCTTGAGCGAGGCCTTGTTGGTCGAGTCGAGGTAGTAGAATCCATAACCATCAGCCGAATCGGCTGGTTCCCCAGCTTGAGTGGGCAGTTTGTATGCAGCGAACCTGCGAAGACCAGTTCGTAATTGAGAATAGTTGTTTCCAACACTCTGACTCTCGATCGAAACAGTCAATGCGTCTCCAGAAAGAATATTGCTCACTTCTAACTCTTTAGAAGAACGTTCTCTGATCTTTGTTGCGAATGATCGGAACTGATCAAACATTCATGGTTGTCATCAACTCTGATAAGATTCATGCTTGCATGGACTAGACTCATCACAAAGCATGACTGCTCATGGGGCTATCGCCTCTCTTTTTCTCAATGTGTGCTGCATAACAAAGCGTGAGTAAAAAGATGGAATAAGATGAAGCTAAAATTCTTACCATGGAACGTCGAAGTTGTACTGGTTCTGGCATGAAATCGCCTCAAGCGTGTGAAGAAAGGCCAACGTGCATACGAGTCGGACAATCATTCTGCAATTGAACGCATTGCAGAACTATAGGTGAAGTGAGAAATGGGAAAAAAAGAATCGTTTGCCAGTTATAAACACCCAACCAACAACGATTGTGCTTGCGAGAAGCGCAGAAATGATGAGATCTGAGTGAGTCGATTGATAAGCAGGGCAGGGCGCGTTATTAGCACGTGTGTCATCGAAATTATTATGAGAGGATGATTAGAGGAGACTGGGAACGACTGATGTGTGTTGCTTTTCATGGAAAAGTTTGACTTGAACTACATTTCGTTACGGTTAGCGTTATTTCTGTTCAGTAGTTCCTATATTACTAAAGTACTATAATATTAATGTGTCTGTCTGTCGGTCATGGTGTCTGTATATTTGTCTGTCACGCTCGTAAAAATTTCACAGGGCATGCCCATATTTGGTATCAATCAACTTCACTCGACGAGTAAATCACAAAAATCGATCGATTACATAATGATGATGCAATATTACGAAATTCTCAAATAGTCCTGAAACTGCCAAAAATCGATCGATTTCGTCATTCTCAATACCGTACCACTCAGGAAAGCGCGCGAATTCAAAATTTGCATAAATTGCATAGTGATGATGCAATATTACGAAATTCTCAAATAGTCCTAAAACGTCATAAAATCGTTCAATTTCGTCATAATCAATACCGTACCACTCAGAAAAGCGCGGGAATTCAAAATTTGCATAAATTGCATAGTGATGACGTAATATTTCAAAAATCTCAAATAGTCCTAAAACGTCATAAAATCGTTCAATTTCGTCATAATCAATACAGTACCTCTCAGGAAAGCGCGGGAATTCAAAATTGTATGAATTGCATCATCACTACGCAATATGACGTAATCATCAAAAATCGTTCAAACTGCACCATTTTCTTCGCGGCCGCCACCTATCGACTTCGCAAAGAGTGCAAATTCAAAATTTGCATATTGCATAATGATGACGCAATAACCTAAAATCTCTCAAAGTCACTCAAATCTTTTCCAAAAAGTATCAATGAACAAAAAATAGGATTTCGTCATCACTATGCAATATGATGAAATCTAGCGTAAACGTAGTGCATTCGGTTGGAAAAAAGATTGTTTTTATTCACTATATCGTGGGGACTATCTCGATGGCAATGTGTGAAAAGGTTCGTGTGGATAGCAGTGGGAGAAAAAGTTGCGACGGAGCCACGAAGTGGCGGAGTCGCAACTTTTTCGAACACTGCTATCCACACGAACCTTTCACATTGCTATACGAGACAACACGGTCCCTAACCTGCGCTATTTAACTTTAAAGCACTCCCCGGGGTAGAGCGTAGAACCCGTAGTAAAACACAATTAGAAAAAAGCTAGAAAAAGCATTATCCACTCGCACCACGGCGGTCATAATCAAACAATTGTGGAGAGCTTATCTAAACACGAAACTTATTGCATCATCACTACGCAATGTGGCGTGACCTAGGACAAACGTTATTCACTCGCCCACGGCGGTCATAATGAAACCCCGGTGGAGAGCTCATCAAAACGCGAAACATATTACATCATCATTACGCAATGCGACGTAACTTAGGACAAACGTCATTCACTCGCACCACGTCGGTCATAATCAAACCCTCGTGGAGAGCATATCAAAACGCAAAATAATTGTATAACGCAATACTTTGAATCAGAAACACGGGATGCTAACGTAGACCCCACTAGTTAGAAATATTCTCGATCGTTCTCTGAATTCGATCTCTAGATCGGTTACAATCGGTTCAACGGAACCGACGATTAAAGTTTGTCGGCGAAACGGCGAAACGATTCTTCCGGGTAATTTATGCACTCAAAAAGAGGTCAGATCAAGTGAACAGGTAGATATGACGAAATCGAGGAAGTTCAAGTCATGGAAACGTTATCAGTATCCCATAATAAGTAAGACAAACAAATTCAACGGAATGCTGATACAGTAGATACAATGATGTTGATGATGAGACAAGCAAGTTCAGGTGCCACATTCAGTGCATTGCAATTGCTTGTCCAGCAAATCTTTCGCACTCATTTCCTATGCGTGATGTATGATGTAGAGTTTGAATAACAAACTTTTCGCACCGACAGACACGGAGCGTGCATATTTTGTGGCTCAGCTGACGTGGCCCTCACACGAACAGTTTCAGAGGTTTGAGTTTTTGAACCCTCACACGAACAGTTTCAGAGGTTTGAGTAAATCGTTGTGTTCCTCACATTCACTGTCATAATGGAGATACCACTAAGATACCGCACCAGAAAAATATGTTGAGAAAGCCAAACCATACTAGCTGCAGAATGTGCAGAAAAGTCATTCATTATCAAAGGGCGAACTATGTTTTCTCAGAAAATAGCATTGACTCTACAGAAATCATCTACCCGAATCTTCGATCGAATTCCTCGAAAGTCGCTGCAAATCGGGTCAATATTGAGTTTTCAGATTCTTTCTATTCCAAGCACTCTTTTGCTCGGTCGGGCCGGCTAGGGATCTAGTGAAAAGAGGAGAGCGAGATCATTACTCCAATTCAGCGCCCTAATGCATGCAAAGCTAGTGGCAGTGAGCGGGCTCATAAGCGTCTCTATCGCTCCTCTTTCCGCTACATCTCCCTCCCTTTCTCTATCATTGTTTCCGCGTGCGCCACCCGTCCTTGCGCACTAAAAACTCGCCAAAACTGGTGTTTTTGGCTCAAAACAGCCGTGATTCAACCCGGCAACGTGGGCTGTCTAGCCAAAATCGAGTACGAGAGAAGTGTGAGAACTGTGTTCGTCCAATTGGCATCACTCACAAGGCATTGACTTCATCTCCATTCGCGCGAAATCTCGGTTTTTCAAAGCAAGACTGGATCTCTTTCAGATCAGCCATGCGTGACTCCCTTTACGGTCTCCTTTGCGCACTGATGCTTGGTATCGGGCAGATGTGCATGTTCACAGGTAGGTCGATCGATAATCTTGATCTCAATCGAAAATCAGGAAACGGTAGTGGTTACGGTATCTGATTTCAGGTTATGACACGCAGTCCTTTATCGTCGAGCCGGTGCTGCACTCAGTTCACGATCGGCAGCCGGGAACTATCGATGCGCACGCCGGATACTATGGGTACGGTAGTGTCCAGTCGATCGACTAATGGCTTTTTTGTTGCAGTCAAGCGGTCTGTATGATCACGTACACTTTCGCCAATCTGGCAGCTCCTTGGGCACTAGGGATTCTCGGATCGAAGGTAAGTCATTCAAAGCATACTATGGGTACAGTAGTGTCTCAGAAATGGGAAAGATTCAAATTTGAATCTGTTCGAGTTTAAAAACTGAAAAGATACTGTGACGCAGTATTCCGTTGAAGGCTAATCTGTTCCAGCTAACGCTCGTTCTTGGCTCGTCCTTCTTCACCCTCTACCTGCTATCGTTCATGTTTGTTCACTTCATCCCGTACTACCTCACTGCGGCATTGATGGGAGTTGGATTTGCATGTGAGTTAAAACGCATTCCGCGTAAGAACGTAGGAGGGGGTGACACAGTTGCTCAAAATGGTCGTAGGACTCTCAAACTTTGTGGTTAGAGTCCCTAGGGGTGGGACACACTTCAGACAAAAAGTTGGACCCAAAAGTTGATCTTTGATCTTTGAGATCGACTTTTTTTCCTTTGATTTTAACCCCTCATGTTATATACCATTCGATAGAGCATCAAAAGATTAGCCTATGTTTAAATTTTCAAAGGGTTTGGACTTCAACTTTTCGAGAAACACGAAAAAGAGTGAAAAAATGACTCTCGCAAACTTTTCAAAACGCTTTTCACATAAGGGGACCCTTATTTCACATAAGGGGACCCTTATAGGACCCTTATGTGAAAAATGAGGTTGGAGGTCTTGCCAGAATCAACCAGAGAATCATGTTGTATGATAACCACTGTATCCTGTCATTGATATTTTTCGATTATTGGTCACTTTTTAACGATTTTTTCTCAAACACTTTTCTGACTCATTTTTCACATAAGGGTCCCCCCTTATGTGAAAAACGGAGTTGGATCAGGACGGGGTATTTTTTTAAAAAAATCTCCGTACTAATTAGCATATTTCAAAACACTTTCCAGGAGGAGGCCACAATGGGAATATGGTAAAATAATTTTTTGAAAAGCATGCGAGAGCCACTTTTTCACTCTTTTCGTGTTTCTCGAAAAGTTGAAGTCCAAACCATTTGAAAATTTAAACATAAGCTAATCTTTTGATGCTCTATCGAATGGTATATAACATGAGGGGTTAAAATCAAAGGAAAAAAAGTTGATCTCAAAGATCAAAGATCAACTTTTGGTTCCAACTTTTTGTCTGAAGTGTGTCCCACCCCTAGGGACTCTAACCACAAAGTTTGAGAGTCCTACGACCATTTTGAGCAACTGTGCCACCTGCCCCTCGGATTTGAACGTTCTTACGCGGAACGCGTTTTAAGAAACGGAATGCGAAACTTTCTTCACGAAAATATACTATTCAAATGTTACGCACTGACTTCAAGAACATCGACAAAGTTATTTTTATAAAATGTTGTTCAAGTAGCACGTCGAATGGAAAACAGTCAGACGCAATATCATAATTCAAGAGATTACTAAAGGAATCCGCTTTATCCACTGCAATCAAAACATCGAATCGCATTGAAAAATGTATGGAATTTCAGAATGTTTTTCAGTGTACTACACAGGCAACGGGCTGTACCTCACCGAGCACTCGTCTCGCAATACGATCGAGCGGAATTCAGCACTCACTTGGGCCGTCGGAACAACCTGGTGAGGTATTATCTGTATGGGAAAGGCACTCACAAGCAAATTATTTCTTCCATTGAATCTCTTGCTACTATGGCATTCTGATAATCTTGCATGAGAATAGCACTCGAAAGTGCATGATGCGTCCCAGTGAATTTATTCCGAATTCGATCCCCTCACTATGGCATTTGGAGCATTGAAAGGGTACAGACCAAGTGGAATGCGAAAATAGCCATATCAAAATCATCTCATTTCAGCATGATCGTCGGCGGAGTGGTCATGCTGTTCACCATCAAACCGCCTACTGATGAACCAATTCTATCTGGAAACTGGAGTGCACCAATGAACGAAACTACTACAGTCGGCAGAGACTTCAGGGAGTTCGCTGATTCGGAGATCAGGCAAGTTTTTCACAATTTTTTCTTTCATTTCACTCCAGATGTTTACCGGATATGTTTCAGACTGATGTACGGCGCCTTCGCAGTTGTCTCGTTCATGTCCAATCTGATCTTCTCATTCGTTCCCACTCGCGCCGTAGCGAACTCACTGGCAGAAGTGAACAAGCGAAAGGAGAGGATTGGCTTCGTTGAGCAGATGAGTAAGTGGTTTTACACAAACTGTAACTAGAGCCGGAACCGAACGTCCGGGAAATAGCTCAACCCGATTCCTATATTACAGTCAAAATTGGCACTGCCCTGACCGACTGCCGGATGGTGCAGATGGCGCCGGTATTCTGTTTCGTGGGAACAACCACTTGTGAGTACTGTAGCCGCACGGCGGATGCACATCGAGAACTGACTTATTTACGCCTCATGGATTGAACTTCAGGTTTCTGGATCTACGTCTACCCCACCACACTGACCTTCACTCAGAAGCTGAGCAACTACGTGTATCTCCCTGCGTACTACTCGATTGTGCTTGGGTTTGGAGACATGCTAAGTGAGTCAACGTATCTGGAGCGAGCACTACAGCTACATTACAGTGGGATTCGTAATCATGGCTCTCTCGAAACGCATTCCCAATTTCGCTCAGATGCCCTCGCTCATTATCGGTAAGTCTTCGCTGATAAGAAAATAAACAACTTCAAGGTCTTTATTTTTAAACGTCTTTTTCAGGAGCCGTTCTCTACATGGTTGCTATGGTGCTCGCACTTCTCTCCACTCCCGCATGGGCAACGAATACGCCCACTGATGAGGCGACTCTGTGGCTCGATCCGAGGTTAAAAGCTAGTCTAACCAATCTCAACATATCAAGCGAATTGTCGTATTTCCACATGTAGTATTTTTCGGAAAGGTTGATCGAGATGGGAAGAAGACAGTTCAAGAGCACAACTCTTTTTGCAGTGTCGAGCTTGCTCTCCTCATCGCTCTTCTCTTCGGCCTGGCTGACAACTGCATCAACACTTCTCGAACGGTTCTCTGCGCACTCTGCATGCCGGACCAGAGGGCGCAAGTGTTCTCCATCTCCAAGTTCTATCAGGTCATATGTTCATATGATATAAATGCACATGTCACACACGTCAGAAAATACGTTGAACAATTCTTCAAGATTGTGTGTAGATTAGGCCATTGATATGAACATCTAAGTAAACGGCTTCATTTCAGTCCCTAACAGCCAGTGTGCTCATGTTCATCGCACCCTGGATGTCCGTGCCCATGTATTTCGTCTTGATCACAGTCAATTGTGTTGCCTCATGTGAGTACATTTTCATGAACAAGATCTGAAACATCAGAAGTTTCTAGTGGCAATCAATCATCGACTATTTCAGTGATTCTCTTCCGCAGAGTCGCCAGCAAGACTCGCAAGGTGGAGCGAAAGGTAAGCGATTGGTTCACGATGTTACGGTATTATCGATTGATTTTAGATTACGGTAGCGACGAAAGCAGCTACAGAAGCATCGGCGCAGCCCGTTCCCTTCCGAAGTGTGCTCGGAGCACAGGAGAAGGACCTACCAATCATTGAAAACTAATAATCATCCATGGTTATTTTACCACATGTTCAGTTACTACTGAAATATCGTTTTGTTACATGATTCACAAATACTGGTATCTTAGGATTGATAAATTGTTGCTATTGTCAAAGAGAACGTAAGTTCATAATGCGTTCAATGATCCCATTGCTAATCACACTTCAAACATACTTTCGGCATACTCCTTTCTGTATTATTGATGTTTTTCTTCATATTTTCAGAAAGGTAATGCATGAGAATAAAGTGGCAATCGGCGACAGAGGAATACGTGCTCTAGTAGTTCATAATAGCCGATCGTCGTTTGATTGCTGAGTAGACTCGAGATCGTTCAAGTGCCATCCTCTCGTTTCTCTCAGCTTTTCCGCCGGTGATTGCATTCACCCAATCCGATAGTGTTGTGCGAAACCTGGAATATTATTATGTATGCTGCACTAAGACGAAAGAAATATCCTAGAGGGTACAAAGTACGTATAGTCTCCAATGTTCTGACCTACTGATAGACGCTATCATCAAGATCGGGTCGACCGCGGGAAACAGAGAAGCGACAAGCGCGCAAACGATGCCTGCCTGTCCGAAGTCGATACCGGTTAGAGGAAGAGCGGCAACGAACGAGTAGGGAAGAAGAGAGAAGACGGTGGGGATTGAGAACTGAGTGGTTTTCATAATTTATGAGCGGGTTGTTTGATACCTGTAACATCAGCGCTCGAAACAATTGCACATGAAGCCTTTTCACACGTATTTCGAGAACTCTGGAATTGAAATAATCATGATCAAGAGATCAAATGAACATACCCTGCATGGAATGCATCATGAATCTTCTTGATACATGCTAAGGAGATGACAATTGTGTGACATCCGATTAATCCAGCGAATGAGGCAGCTCCGATAGACAAGACATCTGGACGCATTTGGTCGTCCTGAAAAGCGATCATCCTTTGAAGGTTTCTATCGAGTTTCAATCATTAGTGATCGGGCTTATGAATATTTCATAAGCTCTACAACGAAATTTGAAGAAAAAAAGCTGTGAAGAGCTTGGTCTTCGCATTGCACTCACAAAATATTGCACAGTAGCCGCATTTACAGTGCGATTAGCACGAATGAATCCGTACTCTTCTAGCCGCGGTCGGTACAGTACCGGTAAGGTGTTTTGGCTGCTGTTAGGTTTATGAATTAAAACATTTTAGTGATTTCAAACTTACAGAAGATATACGATAACTGTCACACTGATGGTGACCATCGCAAGGTAGACAGAGCTTGCCATTACGAATACTGGAAAACGGTTAGTGACGAGTGCTGGTCTGAAATGACCTTATTCCATTGTTTTATAGGCCAATTACAATCAAACCTCGAGAGTGATAATAAGCGATAGATAAAGTGCAGCACTAACAGTGCGAAGGGAAGGAAGAACGTGATAGCATATACATCAACAGCAATCGATCGCAAGAATCCCTCACCAACAACAGTTGTGCACCCGAGAACGATGTAGCCATAGTGACCGATGTAAAAGATCTCAACAAACGGTTGAATGAAGCATACATCTGCAGAGTGCTCACCGGCACAAACAACGCATGAAATATGGAGATGAATATGTCTGTAATGCTGCCTTCAGTGTCGAACATTGATCATTTTGGGGGGGGGGGGTCAATTTTGGGGGGTCATTTTGAGGGGTCATTTTGATGGGTCGATTTGATAGATCACTCTCTCCCCTCCCCTCACTCTTCTTCCTCCCTCATTCCTCCCCTTCTCAACCACCTCGAGCGGGCGACATCGAATGAAATCCTCTCTCCCTCTCCCCATTTGCATCCCAACTCCCCCCATAATCGAATCTTCTCCCTCACTCCCCTCGATATCGCCCGCTCGAGGTGGTTGAGAAGGGGAGGAATGAGGGAGGAAGAAGAGTGAGGGGAGGGGAGAGAGTGATCTATCAAATCGACCCATCAAAATGACCCCTCAAAATGACCCCCCAAAATTGACCCCCCAAAATGATCAATGTTCGACACTGAAGGCAGCATAAGGGCGAATAATATCAACAAGAAACGGTAGTTGCCCAGTGAACTGCCACTCCTATGGAAAATTAGCAAAAACAGCAGAAGTCCGTTTCCAAATATGGAGATTATAGCAAGGACGAGGAGATATTTCTGCAACTATTCCAGTTTCATCGATCCTAGAATTCGACCCAAACAAACCTTATGAAAGTAAACGGAGATAACCATCGCAAGACGATAATGAAAAAGCGAGATATACAAAAGATTTTTTGCTTTGAGTCCCTTGGGTTAATTATCATGACAAATCAGAAGGCAAATGAGGAGTGTGATGTTTGAGAAACGCATACAATCAACATGGTTGATTACGATGAAAGTACTCAAGAGACCTCAAGGAGAGGCATAATTTTGTTTATTGCACAATGTTCGCTTGAATTCAACAACGATCGCCGATATTACAGCGGAATAAATTTCACTGTTCGTCATCCGTAATTCCTTGATTTCGTATTTTAATCGTCTCATTGTGCCTTGGAGTCAGCCTTCAATTCCTAAAAAAAATTGCAAAATTACCTCCAAACAAATATTCCAAACGATACTGAAAAGTGGGCAAACTGAAAAAATAAAATACGCACATGCCAATCCCTCTCTGCTCTCCACCACTCTGCTGCTGCAGTTCCCGCGCAACGCTTGATGCAACAGAAACGAGAGACACAGAGATTGAGAGATTTATGGCAAGGTCGACTGATCGTCAGAGCGACTGTTCACACTGTTCAGCGGCTCATTAGTCGAATGAAGATTTTCGCAGCATATCGATGCTACATATCTGCAAAGCTTTTCCTGGTTACATTTCAAATGAAAAAACTCACGCTCTGTACGATTTCACATACCAAATGGTGACAGCCGGATTGATCACGGATGGTGTTATTGCCACCTCAATTCAGCCTAATTTAAGCCTAATTCATAACCAGCCATTCCCTGTTTAGCCACCTACGTGCAAACGTACCACAAAAAAAAGAAAATTTCTTTAAAATTTCTGAAAAAGTACCACAAATGTCATTGCTTCCAACTCGGGAATATATATTCCGAGTTCGATGAGAAAAACCACTCCACAGCCAAGTACGTTTGCGATGGGTAAGAGCGCGTGTATTGTGAGAATCTTAAAATATTTTAAAAGATAATTATCGAATATCAGACCTTCAAGAATATGTTATGCAAAGCACAAGTTTGGGTGCTCATCACCGTCGTTACTCGTAGCACAATGCATATCTGAAAGACGTAGAATAGAGACACATAGTTCACTCAAAGACCAAACAGTCATTATTTTTTCCACCTTAAAATATTCTGTTTGACGAACTCACTTGTTTTCGAGTTACTATCATGTAAACAAAAAGAATCGGCGTTATAACGGTGAAGTAACTATACGCAACACCCGCAAAAGGTTCGAGTAAATCAACTGTTCCTTTAATGAATAAAATGTTCGATTTTCTCGTAATCTAGAACTGACCATACATAAAATTTTCATTCGGGTAGACGGATTGCACAATCTTCAAAAAGGAGGGATCATCACGCTTCATGCATTTGAAAAAAATCTGAATCACTATGATATGTTGCTACTGAAATTTCTGTAAATTGTACCATATGAGGAACATTTGGTAGTGCTGTGACTAGTACAATAGTGTTGATTGCTCGGATCCCTGGAGGCGGTTGTTGGTACAGTAACTTTGATCTGATTTTTAATTTTCATCTATTTCACGAAGTATTGATACAAGGGATTGCGTTTCCTAATCTGAATCACCGTAAACCCTGGAACAATTGTTCAGGTAACTCTTAGTTTTTAAGATGAATAAAGAACTCGCCTGTACAAGAATGAGATGCACATACTAATCGTCGACTGAACTATCGTTCCACAGAAAACCGAGTTGCAGAAATTGCAAAAATCAGCGGAAATGTACGTGCACGGTCCAAATGAAAAGAATACCAGAGTGGGGAAAACCACTGTGAACCTGAAACATTCGGTTCTCGGTAAATAGATTTCAAATAACATGATACTCAGTGGTTCACTAAAGGATGCGTTTCACACGATGGTCGGGAATGGAGAACAGTGGTATTCAGCGATGTCCGGGACTTTACTGTATTTTCCTGCCCAAGTCATTACATTTATACATATTTAATGATAGGAATACGAAAAACCTTTCAATGCTCAGAATATCGGCAACAAGCGAGATAAAATCATTAAGCGCACACCAAAAGATAAGTACAGAGTAATTCTTAAAAGATGTCTTCGTCGAGTTAAGAGACCGGATCGGTAAAAATCGAGAATCCTCCGGACATGCTCCTACCGATTTGAGATCCACAAGCCCATACTCTATCATTAGAGAGGCCTTAGGCGTACAATAGCCATAGGACCCCTTGTTCGAGGTTTCCTCTGCTACGGCATAAGAAAAGTGAAAATATGCGTGAAATCATTGAAAAATCATAATTTTGAAACTTGTGGAGATAGACTCAGTTGTTTTTGTGCATCATGTTGGAGGTGCCCAGAGGCACCCAAACAACACTACAGATTCAGTCCTGCTTCATTCGGGAATTTTTTTCTAATCTCGATTTTTCGTTTTTCGAAGAACGTACCCTGTAGATGCCGCGAGGGCTAAAGGAAACCTAGGTACACATTGTAGCCCACTGGTAGAGGTATCTGAAATCCAATTAATTTGGCTGATCCGGCTGGGCCAAATTGAGATATCGTTGCACAAAGCTGTGGAACCATGTTTTGAAATTCGAATAAATTCCTGATCTGTTATTCCTTTCGAGAGATTTGCTAAAGTAGCACACACATAACATCACTAGGCCATATAATGAATGTTCATCACCATAGGAGTCGATTCTGCCGCCATGACTTTTTTGGACCATGACCCGGGGTTCATGGTCTCGAACTGGCCCATCACCATGAACCCGGGGTCATGGTCCAAAATGGAGGTGAAAAGTCATGATCGAGGAACTCCAAGTACTATGCGTCATTGCATAGTACAGTACCACACTATTACACACTAGCATTAAATATCGTGAGCAGCTCATCGTTGAACCGTGAAATGACTTTTTAAAGAAATTATAAAATAAATCAGTTTGCGATTGCGAAATAATAGTATTTCATGCTACTGTGTAATAGTGTGCTACTGTACTATGCAGTGACGCATAGTACTTGGAGTTCCTCCATCATGACTTTTCACCTCCATTTTGGACCATGACCCCGGGTTCATGGTGATGGGCCAGTTCGAGACCATGAACCCCGGGTCATGGTCCAAAAAAGTCATGGCGGCAGAATCGACTCCTATGGTGATGAACATTCATTATATGGCCTAGTGATGTTATGTGTGTGCTACTTTAGCAAATCTCTCGAAAGGAAGAACAGATCAGGAATTTATTCGAATTTCAAAACATGGTTCCACAGCTTTGTGCAACGATATCTCAATTTGGCCCAGCCGGATCAGCCAAATTAATTGGATTACAGATACCTCTACCAGTGGGCTACAATGTGCACCTAGGTTTCCTTTAGCCCTCGCGGCATCAACAGGGTGCGTTCTTCGACAAACGAAAAATCGAGATTAGAAAAAAATTCCCGAATGAAGCAGGACTGAATCTGTAGTGTTGTTTGGGTGCCTCTGGGCACCTCCAACGTGATGCACAAGAACAACTGAGTCTATCTCCACAAGTTTCAAAATTATGATTTTTCAATGATTTCACGCATATTTTCACTTTTCTTATGCCGTAGCAGAGGAAACCTCGAACAAGGGGTCCTATGGCTATTGTACGCCTAAGGCCTCTCTAATGCTAGAGTATGGGCTTGTGGATCTCAAATCGGTAGGAGCATGTCCGGGGGATAGGTGAAAATCCTCGATTTTTACCGAGCAGGTCTCTTAAAATACCATGGGACTTACTTTCATCGTTCGTGGTGTCCCTCGGAGTATCGAAAGAAACAGAAAAATGTGCATCAAGAAACCAAACGCTAACATAGGAAAGTGAATCAAATGAACGATTAAAATCATACTGAAAGACTTTCGTGATTGCATTTTGATGCAGATAGTGTCTTTTGTTAACTTTTAAATTTGGGAAAGATTTTTTCGTGAATAATCGTGGAGAGTGGCCCGCTTTTGAATAAGTAAGAATCAGTTCAGGCGCATATTATAAAGATGACTCATAGTCATAATGAGACATGTAGATCAGAAATGTTCTTTACCAGACAAAGAGTATTATGAAAGCCCTGGTTTATATACGTGATTCTCCAATTACTGTTCGATGTGTGGCCACCAGAATAATAAGGCAGCGTGGAACTCGTGCGAATCCCCCGCTGTCTGGTCGCTCGATTCTTTTGCAGAAAGGGTGAGTGTGTACATATAATAATGCCAAGAATACCCATGTGAATTTCTGAATAAAGACGCTGAGCGAAGGTGTCACTGCGACGAATAGCTGTGCAACAGTTCTTATTGATGACGACAGCTGCAACTATTTACGCTAATGATGATTGAGAATGAAAGAACCATTTCCTCGGTTCGAAAAGACAATAATCTCTTCTAAGCAAGAGTGCTTGCCTTCCGTGCATCGGGAGTGCACTTTTAATACTTTCGCTTTATCTTTTCAATCTAGAGAGAGACCAAACAAGAAGCTCGTGATGGAGTCGACGAGACGCCCGAGGATTAAACGGATATTCCTAGTATGAAGACACTGATGTATAGAAGAGGAGTGTGATGTGTAGCCTCATCTCGAGATGTGCTCATTTTAATACAAAACACGTCTTCATCGTATCCTCCCCTTACGAATTCAATGATATTCAGATAGTGGTTCTTCACGCTGTAAATTGAATAAGGTCTTTGTTGTCTGCAAGGCTCCACATTTCGATAGCCCTTCTTCCGATTAAAACTGTACTTAATTCTTGTCAAGATATCATTTTCCTAGACCACATTTTGCTCCGGAAGTAGACCACCTGTTAGGCGCACCCCTCTTATCTCGACTTTCAGATTCCGCCACCTGCCTCATTCATGCCCCAGGTGCGAGTGTGGTACTGGGCGCCTATTTTCGCCCTTCTACTTCCCTCGACTTGTCTACACGTGCGACTACTGGTGGCTGTCTGTCGAAAGCGGAAGCAAGCTCATTACAATTCGCGCTTCTACCGACTCTTCATGATGCAGGCAAGATTATTCTACCGACTCTTCATAGCGGTGCTTCACGCAACTAGTTAATTTCTTACTGCGACTCGCTTGTTCTTTCAAACACTGGGTTTCTGCGTGTGATGGGCATTTTACAATATTCCAAGTGACTAGTATCTCTTTGTGGTTAAGACTATTGTCGTAAACAACTTTACAAATCTCACGAGAGAGTGCAGGTGCAATAAACGCACTTCCGTACACGCGTCCTGAACTTGGACGTCATTTTCTAGCGATACAAAGATCCCCCGAATTCGGAAATGAAACTGATTTCAAACATGGCTTCAAGTTTAATCGATTTCTTTTGTCAGAGCATCCTCGAACTCATTCTGCTCTACCTCTACCTCTTCGGCCAAGCGGTAGTCAAGGATCAGATATTCGGAGGAAAGATTTTGCTAAAAACGAACGGCTATCTCTTCCCCACGTATTACTACTACGGATCCATAGTGTACTTCTTTCATGTGCAGGTAATGCGCTCGAAAAATTACATTTAATGCTTGTTCAGGTCTGGGGCGTCATAGTGCAATCATTCAACCGCTGCGTTGCAGTTTGCTTTCCAACGTCAAGCATTCGAATTGTGAGCGCTGATTCGATTGTATGAGAATCAGACACTAGATATAAGCTATTTTATGCCACACACTAGGACCACTCACTATTTTATACCACACTTTCCTATCAAGGAAGTGGTTTCCCTCTAAATACATTTATTCGCACGAGATGAACTTTCATAATCTCTCGGCGACGAGAGATCATGTTAGGCGGGAAAACAAGAGACTCATTTGGGCTTGTTTGCACTTGCCCTGATATTGGACTAGTAAAAATAATTCACGAAATATGCACAGTATATATTTCAGTGGATGGAAACTTCTCCCGACTACTTCTGGTTCTTGCTGAACACGATGGCGCCACTTGTCGCAATGTTCCGATTGACACTGCAAGAGGCTGCGTATTTCGTGGAGGATGCCATGGGAGAAGTTACTCTGTTCTCGCAGCCGCACGTCATTCAGGTAGTTTGCACCTCCGACTTCATCTTCTGATCAATTATCTACAGACAAACGCCACTCAATCTGCGACAGTGGTAATAGTTGAACGCTCTTCTGCGCTTCTTGCTATGCGCTCGTGCTCAGAGCCATAGTACTTCATAACCGGCAAGCAGCTTCGCTCGAGTGAGATTCCCATTTTGCAAACCGAATTCTGATTTGGTGGGCATGAAGCATGCAGAAACAGCGAATAACTGCTATTCCGACAGGTTACGGAAGGCGCGTAGACACGAAGCCACTCTCTCGATCGTTGGTTTCTCACTTTTCGTTGCACTCTGCATTATGACCACCTACTATATGATTGTGATCTTTGCAGCGTTTGACAATGTGAGGCTGCCTTGGAGGGTCTTGCAACCTGAGTGTCTTGTATTACAGATAAGTCTCGTAATCACCGTTCGAAACTTCCAAATACTGCCTATCCTTCTGCTCACATTTATCAACCCATACATGCTCATCATCACGGACAAGAATCTGCGACAGTGGTTGCGACTTTGCTTCACTCTTGATTTCAAACAAAATTGCTCTTCAGCATATTCGGTTCTTCCTTCCGAGCCGCGAGAGCTCTTGCTGAATTCCCTCTGAAAGCCGTGCCTGAGATGAAGCTGAGAGGATCGATTCGAGATGCCCAAGCTGCAACTTGAAAGGAAAACACAATATTGAATAACGCCTATTGGTCAATTGGTCGTGAATCGATGGTAATTTCGTTAATTTTGTGATTTTTAAACTAATGAGTATTTGCAAATCATTCTTTGTGACTCTTGGTAACTCTCCCACCATTCAACTTTCTTTGTATGAAAAAATGGTAAAGAATATCATAATAACGTCTCATTATATCTCCGACGTAGAGAGCAAGTTCAATCATAGTGACTACGCTTGACCGTGTATTCGGTGATTCAAGCAGGTGTTGTCGTAAGTTTTGATTCTAGACCATGTCTCGTCAAGCGAAAACCTTATCTCGTACGATGCTTAATGCGCGGAAAATGTCAAGACCACAACGACCGTATGAGAAGGATAATACAGTAGGCGTAAGCAGAAAGTGCGCTAACGGGTCGTCTTAGATACCGGCTGGTTGTTATCGTATCATCTCGCATTGTAAGATAAAGAACTGCTCGAGATTTCCTGGTCAGCGCCTCTGAAATGGTCACATTTGTAACAGGATTCATCCTCTTGGTATGTTCTGTTGATAATTCTATTCTATCATATTATATCAATTTCGTAGACACTCACCATTGGGAGTTCGTTCTGCTGCCTTGCGCTATGGACGATTAAAAAATCGAAAACTCTAAGAGAATCGTAGGCTTACAATTTTCTTCATAAAGCGAACGATTTTTCAGGTTTGGACTTTTATGCAAATATCAAATGGTTGCCGATCTCTCCCTCCTCACTTTATCATCTTTCTACAGTCTAATACCAAAGGAGTACGCACTTCCGGATGGATCATGGATCAGTATTACAATCACATTCGTAAGAATGCACTTTGAAACAGAAAAACAAGTTTTTTTTTCAGACATGTGAAATCCTGTACCATTATTCGGGCGCGATGCATGACTTGTTCGCTGTGAATCGTTTCATCTTCATCGTCTTTCCTGAGATGCGACAGGTATTGCTTTTCATACGCTATCACAGATAGATTTGCAAACTCAGACCTGGAGAAACGCAACTCCAAAGATTCTTTTCGTCTGTGGAATCGTAATTATTTGGCACACGCTTGAGATGATGATACTGGGTAAATTTTTTGTTATCTACTGCAGTTGATTTATAACACTGTCGAAGACTACTACAAATCAGTCCACTCATGAGATTGATTTGTGGAGTGTAGTTTGAAGATTACGGTATTGAGCTAAACATTTGGTGTACACCTCTCTCGTTTGTATGCCAATGCCATTAGAGAAAAAGGAGTGAAGCCTGTTTACGAATCGAACAGAATTCTTATCGATGACTGGTATTTTCAACCGAAATACCATCACAGACGTCAATCTATTCTGGATGTATGATCGTGATACGTTCACTTGGCATATGACGGACACGCAATGGACCGAATTCTACGTCCAGTATAACAAAAAAGAAACGAGGTAGTTCCTCATTGTTAATTTCTAGGTACTTCGAGCTATACTGGTCTACTGGAGAAATCATGCTGATTGGGTTTCTCGACACTATTACGTTCTCGTACATTCTGTTTTCGAAGTCAAAGGTTTACGAATGACCTGAAATCGAGTCAACAATGTTTCCGCAGATAAAGGATGGCGAACTGCACATGAATCGACGCGCCGAGACAAGGCTAATTCTCCAGGCACGACTATTTGTGAGCGCATTCAGACTTGGGAAAATCAACATTTTCAGAGTTTCTGCCAGTGCATTCCGACCACTACAGTGAACATCGTCTTCTTCTTCCTTCTTCCCACCACAAAATCGGCCGAACTGCAGATTGTGTATTCATCAATCTGGATCGTGACGAACATATTGGACGCGTAAGCATTTGCTAATGATGTTTTTCTTCTTCTGTGCGCCATTCTTATTCCCGTAAACACCAGCAAATGACGAAGTTTGGCTTAGAATGTGATAGATCCGAATGGTTACAGTTTCATCATCATCCTCTTCCACTTCCCGCAGGCTTTGGCCAGCAACAGAAAGAAGAACGTGACGTTGGTCACTGCGATAACAGCGAGCAGCATTGCGTCAGAAGCCCACTCCTAATTATTGTCGTCATATCTCTAATATCTTTCGTGTTTATTTCCTTGTTGTCGATCATACATAAACGAGCAAGATCCCGAACGTGTTATTCATTAGGATTATTATTATTATTCGACAACTTGTGGGAAGTCGTCTGTTTCACGGTGATCTCTTGAACTCGTTGGCTTCCAATTCCACTGTCAGCTACTGCCTGAAACAGACTTTTAAAAAAAGTTAACCGAATTTAATTATAAAAAATGGCCAATTGAAGCTCACCCGATTAGCCATGATCCACTTGCATCTTACAAAGTCGACAATGAACGAGCGATACGCGGTTGTCACTGACAACAGAATCGTGTTGTGCCCGATCGAATGCAGGGCTATCACATAGAAGGCGGTCAAGCTTTGCTCTGAAACAATTTCTAATGAAACGGTGGAATCGTGAAAAGGCAATCGAGTCAACTCACCATAGGTGATCAGGTCCGGGAAGATCAGTCCTGCGAAAATGAAGCCTGCAGGTGCGGCGATTAGCATCAGAGGCACTGCTAACTAAATCACAATCATGTTATCGTCTTTGCAATTGTTCCAAATACAGTGTTCCCGCATCTTTGTTGTGCCTGCAAGACTCATTTACCTGCAAGAACAGGACGATGAGCGATTTCCGTATGAGAATGACGCTCTGAGCACTGCGACGATCAGGCTGAAAGACAAAGTGCTTAAACAAATTTACAATCAACCATTACATCCCTGTGCAGGACATAGTACATGTGACCGAACAGGCCGAGCGTGATAGCTGTTGCCGCGATCACTACCTACAACGTGAAATCTTGAAGATGAAGAAATTGATCAAAAAAGCGAGTTGAAGAACAAACCAAAAACACGCCAACGCAGAAGCAAACGATAAACGTGGTTCTCTCGAGGAAAAGGTATGAAGCGCATCTCTCGCGCATCCACGACATATCGTGCTGAAGTCGCCCTGATTACCCTCACCTCAGGTGTTGTGACTAAAGTGCGGAAAGCAAGAGTTGACTCTCCTCATTCCGCACGCTCTCTCGTCACTCTGACCGTTGAGAGTGCGTGCAGAATGGTGAGAGTCAACTCTTGCTTTCCGCACTCTAGTTGTGACGCCACCTCATCAATCGTTCTCTCGACTCGATCGTAGTCTATGGGTGCAATCAGGAAGAGTGAAGGAAACACTGTGAAGAAGCCGAAGAGAATCGTACGGAAGAGCAAGCTTTGCTAAACATCGCATTTCACTAGATGCTTTGCCAGCTTGTTGCGTTCAGCTGCAGATCGATTACATTGGTCATCTTGAGAGGATGCGAATCACTGAGCAGCGTCTGATGGCGGAACACGCAGCACACGATGACCGCGACTCCGATCAGACTCAGCAACATGACAATTATTCCCTGCAATGCTTCAATATATTTGTGAACAAACATGCAATGTTCAGAACCCAAGTGAAGTGAAGAGATGTTGAAAAATCTCCTTGAGTGACAATTAACTCACGAACAAAACGGCGACAGGCACACCGGCTCTGCACATCCATCCGCAGCAGTATCCTGAAATACTTCGTGTTTGTTGATTATGAAGAAGTTCCCGGACCAGCGAGAAGCGGGATGAGCGGCATCGGTTCGCACAGCAACTCAAGCACGAAGTCGGCAACGATTACTAGCACCTGAAAGGAGAAAACAAGTCATCTGAACTTTGAAGGATTGATGGATATAAGAAGGGGTGATTTCGTTGGTTCGTTCGCATGAATTACTTTCACACCTTAAAGTGTTTAATTTTACGTTACAGTTGAAGGAACTTCAATTGTAGGAAACGTTCTTAATTTCACACACTCTATCGCTGGCTTTTTGCTGACCTTACAGTTGAAGGTTCTTCAATTATAAGAAAATGGACAAAGTACTTGATTGGAAGGAACGAACGAATTCGCACCTCCTTATATCATCTCACCTGAATGAAGATGAGGTATTTACGAATTGTCGACTGATTTGGTGGAGTTTGCTTGAGAAGGCAAACGAGAGCGATCGAGTTGAGAAGCGTCGAAAAGCAAAAGACGTATTGCAAGGTGATGAAGAGGCTTTCTTGAGTATGAAGAGCGAGAAATACGGGAGGCATCTGATTGAAGTGTCAACAATAAGGAATCAATTTCATCGCATATTTCATTGTAATTCGACGATAAAGCACATAACATGGTAACTGCGTCTTATAAGATTTTATGGCAACGGTATGTGTTCGATATCAGAGATACAATTATGTGGTGTTTAAATCATGGAAAAGTAGTTGGAAAAGTAGAAAAGTAGTGTTAATTTCTGAATGGAAAAGTAGTTGGAAAAGTAGCTGGAAAAGTAGGCAAATGGAAAAGTGTTCGAATTTGAATTCCCGCGCTTTCCGCTATCTCAATTATCTCTGAACCAATGACCACAAAAATTGAACAACACGTTTGATTTGACGTCACAATGGATGAGATCGATTTTGAAGGCAATTGTTTCACAGAGAGATGAAAAATGAATGAAAACGAAAATTGCGGGAATTCAAATCTCGCTACTTTTCCAACTACTTTTCCATTCAGAAATTAACACTACTTTTCCACTTTTCCAACTTGTTTTCCGAGATTTTAACACCACATAAATCTTATTGAATGGCTCGTTTTTTTGTAGGCCTTTTCCACTCTCTCCTTTGTTATTTCCTCTCGTCACAGTTTTCCTGGGAAGCAAATGAAGCCATTAACTTTCCACAGAGTATCAACATTTAAACTAAAAACAGTCAAAACTTTGAATGATAATTATGCAAATCGATGGTAAAGTGAGCTGATATTACTCGGTCCCTACGGAAATGCACTAAGTACGAAGTATCAGTGTGATTGTGGTTTCCTCAATATTGTTGTTTCTGACAGTTGGACCATACATTTAGTCATTGTTTTTCATGACAAGTGGCGAATTTCCGAAAAGTTCGCAGGGGTCGGCACACTTTAATTCTAAGTGCACAAGGTACAGACATAAATAGTCATCACAGAACTATCACTTTCATTAACACCGATTGCATCAGTTTTACGCGATCTCCCCGGAATTTCCGAGTTGTTTGTTACTCGATTTCCGGTTGATTCGACGCTCATTTCGCCGACGGGGCGAACTTACCGAACTGATCTCATTTGTTCTTTGAGTCGCGTCGCGGAACATCATTAGCTGAACTTCGTCCCATTGCTTCCCACGCTTCCTCTCAATATTCGCTGATCAACAAGTGAAAGCGGCGCTGCGATCTCTCAATTTCGTTCTCTCTCTAATTTCGCTCTAACTTGGCGCATGTGCTGGCGTTGAAACGCGCCGAGTGACGACGCTAGCCCATTCTCTTGCGCGATCATCTTGAGTGATATAAAAGGATCCCCGACCCTCCCTCCACCATTCGCCTCTACTCATTCACACATCTTCTACAGCAATGCGCCAGGCAGTCTACGATATTCTCTGTGCATTCCTTCTTGGACTGGGCAACATGTTCCTGTTCATGGGTATGTTTTTTTCAGAATTTGTTTTGTTCGATGAGTTTCATAACTATCGATTGGTTTCTACAGGTTACGATACTCAACTAGCAATCGTTGAACCAGTACTGCGATCAGTTCACGATCGCGCGCCGGATACGGTATCGGCGCACGCCGGATTCTATGGGTCAGTGATTATCGATTTTTACTCAGAATTGAGTTATAAATTGCAGAGCCGGTATGTGCACTGTCTTCTTCATGCTTGCGAGTCTGGTGTCTCCTTGTGTGCTGGGCATACTGGGATCGAAGGTTCGTTGTCGCTTCACTTTACGTACAGAACGATACATTTTCACCGTTTTTTTACACGGTTCCGAATCAATATGATTTCGAAATTACAGTACACCCTCCTACTCGGATCGCTTCTCTTCACCATCCACCTAGCTAGCTTCCAGTACATTCACTACCTGCCCTACTACATAACCTCGGCTGCAATTGGAGTGGGATATGCACGTGAGTAACTTGAGAAGAGTGTTTTCGAAACATGGGCAATCCCGAACTTGAAAAACAAGAGTTCATCATCTTACTTACCAAGAAACAGTGAGCAAAAACAACATTCCTGAGGGTTGCTGGGAACTGCAGAAACTGTGCTAATCTGGAATAACACTAGTGATCTTTGAAAACAGAAATCTTGCAGTCTTCTACTCTGGCCATGGCGGATATCTCACTGAGCACTCAACAAAGAAGACGATCGAGCGAAACTCAGCGATCACTTGGGCCATTGCCACTAGCTGGTGCGTTTCTTGACGATGATTCGAGAAAAGGAAGGTTCTGATTCGAAAATCATACCTTACTTTCAGCATGATCGCCGGCGGAGGAGTGCTCGCTTTGACCGCTCAGAAACCAGTCGAAACTTCTGAAATCATCACTAACACCACTGATTCGGGATCAATGCTCCTAAATGGAACAGCTCCTGTGGAGAAGGCGCGCAGCTACAGACAGTACTCGGATGAGGAGATCAAGTAGGTTTCTTTCTTTTCTGAAAAAAAGCATTTCCGGAAATGATATTGAGAATCCTCTCAGGATGGTATACGGAGCTTTCGCCGGAGTCTGCCTGCTGGGCAACCTCATCTTCGTGTTCATCCCAACGAAGAACGTCCAGAACTCGATCGCAGGTCGATTCGGAAGAACGAGAGTCGGATTCGTCGACCAAATGCGTACGTTAGAATTCGATTCGAACTGAAAAAGCGCTGGATTCGTTGGTCAAAGGCGTGAGTGTTCTCTCTGCGCGATCACTAGTCTACGATTGATGAGAGAACAATCAACTCGGTGACTCACTCGTTCAATTAGATAGAGAAAGTGAGAGGCGCTCGCTAGTCTGTAGTGCACCACAAGGCCATCGCATCATTGCCGCTAATGGGAGAAAGTGATCACTGATCATGGTTGACTTTGTCCCGGATGTGACCGTTCGCTGTGCAACAACTTGAACTCCTTTTATTTTCAGAGAAGATCTACGACACGTTCACTGATGTTCGTGCCCTCGAACTCACGCCGCTATTCTGCTTCCTTGGGCTGTCTACCTGTGCGTTTCTCGTAACTACTACATAAACTTGGCTGTCTACCTGTGCGTTTCTCGTAACTACTACATAAACTTGACAACTTGCAGGCTTCTGGGTCGGCGCCTACCCTACCACTCTCATCTTCTCCAAGTCGCTCTCGGGACACATCTACCTCCCGGCACTGTACCTTGTCACTTTCGGAATTGGAGAAATTCTTAGTGAGTGACGATATCTTTTTTATAGAACGTGTGCAATGAAGGCCCCAGGCAGCAATAAAACATCGAATTTCAGTGGGCATCCTCATCTCGATCGCTGCCAAGCGCATCAAGAACTTTGCCCAACTGCCCTCGCTCATTGTCGGTGCTGTTCTCTTCATGGTAGCCATGGTGCTAGCGCTGCTGAGCACTCCTCCAGCAGCTACCAACTCGCCCACCGGTGAAGCTACGCCTCTGCTCGAGCCGAGGTAAGGAACGTTACTTTTTGCGTGATCACAGGCTTCCAATTCGCTTCGAACCCTTTCAAAATCTATTTTTCAGCCCCATGATCGCCCTCGTAATCGCGCTATTCCTCGGCATGTCGGACAACAGCTTCAACACGTCTCGCACTGTAATCTGCGCTCTTGTCATCCCGGAGCACATCGCGCAAGTGTACTCGATGAGCAAGTTCTATCAGGTACGAGCTTCCTGCAGAACTTCTCTGTGTAATTGATTCTGAAGTTTTGAAAATGAAAACCTCAACCTTGCACAGATTTTCTCGTAGCTTGAACCCGAAAAGTCAAATATCTCTAATAGGCTAAATTGCAGTCGCTGGCCGAATCTATCATCTTCTTCGTTGCTCCGATGATGTCGATGACAGTCCACTTCTCTCTCATCACCTTCTTCTGCCTCATCTCGATCATCTTCTACTGGCGAGCGGCGAAGAAGACAAGGAGAGCGGAGAAGGAGGTTCGTACACTTGATGTGACTTCTCTGGGCAAACATGAGTAGGATTTCAACATACGTTTTTGTTAGAAATCTCACTAAACTGATACATTTGCAGGAGGACCGAGCGCGAGCCCTCACTTACTAAACTCTTCAAGGAATCTTAGACGATCGCCGACTTGGCGACAAGATTAGGAATTATTAAATTGTTGTGAATCGTTTTGAACGATGTGGTCTGTATTCCACTGATAAGGTTTTGCTCATGACGTTACGGATGTTTATAAAATAGGAAGTTTATAAAATACTGTGCAATAATAAAGATCGTCTTCGTTGAAATCGCTTCTGGTTGGCAACACATGAACTTTAAATGGCTCTGTACGGATAAGCGGGCCCGATAAGATGGCACCATCAATGAATTGATTACTGTCGAAGACTTTAGTATTTTTCTAGGGCCATTGTATTCCCATGGGGCCCGTTTATCCACACAGAGCCCTTTAAATTGAGTTCAATTCACTTCATTCGGAAGTTCTCGAAGAGACACTTGCTATTCTTCTGAAATGAAGATAGTTACTCTTCGAATAATTCATGTTCTCACTGAATCGGGGCTATTTTCACGCGGCCGAACATGCGCCGATATGGTGGCAGAAAGGTTAGATTGATCAACGGCGAACCGAGGGCAAAGAAGCTGTTGCACTGCAAATAAAGTTCATCGAGGGCGAGTGTGAAATCGTTTCTCACAATCATCACAAGTCGTTCCGAAGTTTCGTCAGTCCACACGTTTGCCACACTCAGCAACCACAGTGAGCACGCCGTTATTTGCCCGATGGGAAGCAGGAGCTGATATGATAGCGCCTTGAATTTTTCAATTTTGAATTGTTAGATTCATAAATAAACGTCAGATTACCTTAGCAATATGCGAGTGGAGACTTTTTGCATCTGGCCTCTGCAGGAGAACATTGTTTTTGAAGACAATATAGACACTTACAATCACGTTCAGTTGTTTGATGAGACGCTTACGAACGATGAATATTGACACGATAGAAATCGGAGAGACAATAACAACATATGAAACCGCAATGACGAAGCGGTAATCGAATACGCTCTTGTACCCTACATAAGTTTCGCGTATTGGCATAATTGGAGCTGCAAAAATCATACAAATCGCTGGATACACTTCCAAGTGTAGGCCTTGTAGCAACTCGGGCGGAACATTCTCGTAGGCGCTGTAAACTACGGCCTGAATCGATAATTATTATCATACTCATCTTTGACAATAATAAATTCAGTCTTTTGGTTATGTTTTTCATCATCATCATCTGTGAGTAATTGTTATTCATACTAAAGCATCACGATCAGCCGGTGTGCTACAGGGCTTACCATCATCAGAACCGTCGGAGCGTAGAGGGCACCGCTGATAATTACAGTAGCTCGGGCTGTGATGGATCCTCGAAGACCGCTGTCTCTCAGCGAGAACAGACGAAAACAGAAGGAATGAAGCAGAACAAGCGTTGAATGACACACGAGATACGCGTGAAGCGCTGAATATTTTGCTCCAATCAAACTCAAAACATCTTGGTTTCTGAACACAATATAGAACAGTTGCTTACTCTGACAGAGGTGGCAAAACCATGCTCCAACTATCGCACAAGGCCCGACGAAGACATACAACTGAGAGGGACCTTCGCGAATGTATACCAATCTAATTATGGCTGTTGTTTTGAACAGTACGTAAATGCAGTTGAGTGTAATCAATATATCAGTGATTGGATCACCTGGCAATTGCGAGAACACTTGCGGTAGCAGATGCAATGTCCAGAAGTGCATTGTTCAGCAGCAGAATCGAGTAGGTACGCATCACAGGCTGTGTTCTGCAAGGGTTGAGTAGTTGGCGCATGTTTTTGCTTGATTTCGTTAACTTTTAATCATTATTTATCACAGACAAAACAAAGAATGAGTTAAGGAGAGCAAACCTGGTGCGAACGGCGTAGAGCAGAACGAGATTGGCACAGATCGCGAGGGCGTCGAGCACGCTAATCGTCGCAATGTGCACGGAATCGGCGACTGTCCGCATCGCTGTGTATGCTGTTTTCAGTAAAGAGCCTTTCATTAGAACAGCATGTTGCCAAAACTCCTCTTCGAAACATATTCAAACTTAAACACGCAAACAACAGCAATAGAGGATTCGATTGGGTCGGAAATTTGTCAAGAAGTCATCCTCACACGCCACGGTGAACCAGAGAGGAAGTAATGCAAAAAGAGGTGGGTGTATTACGATATCCTATAGAGCGAGATGATCTAGCATATTACCTTAACGAGATGAATCAGATCGCAAAGTTTAGCTTTGTTATGTAGCCTTGTTATTCGCTATGTGATCCTGGTCGGTGTTCATCTCGGCTACGAGATTGCACAAGCATTTGCGAATAGAGTTTGGAGATCATAAAAATAATGCGAGCATAGTGATAACCAGCAGTCTAAGCAAAGAGATGATGACTTGTCGTTTAGCGGTATTTGGATTTGGCATGTAATATTTGTTCATGATTGCACTTCTAGAAGCTCATCGACAAAATCTTCGTTCTCTGCTCAGATAGATAGATAGATTTCGTGATTGCACCGCATCTTCTTCTGAACGAATTCCCGATCGTATGTCGGTGTGAAAAGAATTGCGCGCGACACTTGAAACTTCGATTTGCTCCTTTCGCATTCCTTCAGAGCAATTTGGCTTCCAATAAAACCTTATCAGTGATCAGTGCAACTCGCACCCAGAGCAGTAACATCTTCGCAAAACCATTAGTTACCTATTCCTTCTCTCCTTGCCGAAGAGCGCGCGTAGAGAAAAGGCTCCAACATTCGTAATGATTTTAATCTGAAAACTTGAGATTCATTTCTCTTCGAACGCTCTACGCCAAAGTCTTGTAAGCTGTAAGATTTTCGAAATCTCAATTCGAAAATCAGAAAGACCATAATTTGAATAACACAAAACAATGCAATCTCCCGAATCTTCTATTTCTACAATGGTCTGTAAATTCATTGCGGAAGTCAGTGCATCTTCCACCGTTCGCAGCACCAGTTCTGAGAGTGAACCCGTCACTCCCACTGAGATGAAAGGAAGCAAAAAAAGGGAGAGCGATAGCAAGTTGGGAAACTAAGAAAAGAGAAATGTACGAATTAGAAGATTGCTTCCGTGTTCAAACGGATTCAAAACAAGTTAAAAAACAGCATTACCTCATTCCAGGGTAGCAAAAATGAACCCCATTTCATCGAGCAAAGCTCTGATGGTCGTCGGAAAATGATAATGATAATGTTGTATCCACCTCTGAGACAATGCGGAAACATTCTACCAAGATCTTACGAACCCTAGTGGAACCGTTTCATAATAGCGCCATTTCATCTCTCACCTTACTAGTACAACGTTGAGAACTCTCTCTCATTTCCGCCTACACTCTGCTCTTGGTGATAGGTGAGAACGCAGTGAACGCGCTAAGCGATCCCATGACGTGCGATCACTTCGATGAGAGGATAAAAGGCGACTATCAAGTCGGCGTAGCAGCATTCGCTCTAGTTCAACGTTCTGGTCGAGAAGATGAGGGAATCGATCTACGACCTCTCATGCGCATTCCTTCTCGGATTGGGCAATATGTGCATGTTCATGGGTAAGCTTTCATCGTATACGACCGATTCAATATACTTTTTAGGTTATGAAACTCATTTGGCCATTGTTGAGCCGGTGCTGCGCTCAGTTCACGATCGTGCCCCGGAAAGTATTGCAGCGCACGCGGGATTCTATGGGTGAGTGGTTATCGATTTTCTATGATCAAAAATTGAATTCAGAGCCGGAATCTGCACTGTGTTCTTTATGTTGGCGAGTTTGGTCTCTCCGTGTGTTCTCGGATTTCTCGGTTCGAAGGTCAGTTGAGAGTAGAGTTCGAAATACGAGCAGCCGTTTCTTCCCCTCTGGAGGAAGAGTTTGTAAAATGGAGAAACGGCGACCCGCATTTCGAACGCTAGTTGAGAGATAAGAGCACTAAAACAAGGGAAGATTGCAGTATACACTCCTTCTCGGCTCTCTTCTCTTCACCATCCATCTAGCCACTTTCCAATACATTCACTATCTGTCATATTATATCACATCAGCCACTATTGGAATTGGATATGCGAGTGAGTTTTGATCACGGCGAAAATCGCACCAAGTAGGAATATATTAAGTTTTCTACTCCGGTCATGGCGGTTACCTTACTGAACATTCTACCAAGAAAACTATCGAGCGCAACTCCACGCTTACCTGGGCACTCGCGACCAGCTGGTATTCCAAGTGCTAGAGATCGCAAGAAATTATGTATTCAGTATGATTGCCGGCGGTTGCGTGCTCGCACTCACCGCGCACAAGCATTCGCCAGAACTTGGAATCAGTGTGACAGATGGTCTCAACGGCACTATTCCTTCCGATATACCTCAGTTGCTGAATGAGACTTCACCAATGGGCAAAACCCGGAGCTTCAGAGAGTTCACTGTGGCAGAGATCAGGTGAGTGTGCCCCCGTGATCTCTTTTCTACTCACCGTTTTGAGCCTTTCCCAATCATAACAGTGTGCAAAGATTGGAATAGTTTTGACAACCTCATTACCACGTGGATTTCAGAATGATCTACGGAGCGTTCGCCGCAGTTTGTCTGGTCAGCAACCTCATCTTCGTGCTCATTCCGCCCAAGAACGTCGTGCACTCGATAGCTGCCAGTTCCAAGAGAAAGAGAGTGGCGTTCGTCGACGAAATGAGTGAGTTCATTAGAGTGAGTGGGAGAGTTCATAGTTCCGCTGATTGTCTCTTCATTTGACACAATGTTTTACATGACAAACTGAGAATCAAGAGAAATATGTGAGTTTGGGTGAAACTGTGAGCGTTCGTCGACGAAATCGGATAGTTCACTGCTAATTAGCGAGCTGCGCGGGGCGCGAGTTCACAATACCAGCCATCGTCTCAACCATTCTATCTCTCCCACTCTCTTAATGACAAATGAGCCAGTGTATCGATGCTGAAAATCTAAATGCGCTGGCACAGTGTATTGAGTTCATGCAAACAGTTAATCAACTAAAAGCAATTTTCAGAAAAGATATTCTCAACATTTATTGATGCTCGCGCTCTTCAACTCGCTCCACTGTGCTGCTTCCTTGGATTGACTACATGTAATGACTCAAAGTTTACTGAATCATTCTTTACCTGGAGAAGTGTTGCACTTCCAACTCTCTGATTTAGGAGATTCACAGAGGTCTGAGGGTTGATTAACTTCAGGTTTCTGGGTCGGCGCGTATCCAACGACGCTGGTTTTCTCCAAGGCGCTCTCTGGTCACATCTTCCTCCCCGCTATGTACCTGATCGTGTTCGGGTCGGGCGAGATTCTTAGTGAGTTCAACCCCGATTTCGATTCGAAATACGACTTGATTTCAGTGGGCGTCCTGATTTCGTTCGCAGCTAAGAAAATCAAGAACTTTGCGCAACTTCCTTCCCTTATCATCGGTAACTTCTGACTGCAAAAATGATGTCAAATCTCAGTTCAGGCGCGGTTCTCTTCATGGCAGCGATGATCCTGGCGCAGCTGAGCACCCCGCCGGCGGCCACTAATTCGCCCACTAGTGGAAGCACTCCACTGCTCGAGCCGAGGTACATCCTTCGTTGCTTCGATACTTCCTGAGTAGTACTGGACTTTCACTTACAAATAGGATTGATTCGCGCGGGACCCGAATACACGGTTTTAATAGAACACAGTTTGTGTTTCAGCCCGATACTCTCTCTTGTTATCGCCCTTCTATTCGGCATGTCGGACAACAGTTTCAACACTTCTCGCACGGTGCTTTGTGCTCTTGTGATTCCCGAGAATATCGCTCAAGTGTTCTCGATGAGCAAGTTCTATCAGGTAAGCTTCTTCGCATTGCGTTATGACTGAAGGTGAAGCGTATCGGAGCACACTCTATTGTTGTGCGCGATAATCACTTGTGAAAAAATTATTTTCAGTCACTCGCCGAGTCGATCATATTCTTCGTCGCTCCGTTGATGTCAATGCACGTGCACTTTGTACTGATCTCCTTCTTCTGTATCGTCGCGATCGTCTTCTACTGGAGAGCAGCGAAGACGACGCAGAGAGTGGCGACGGAGGTGAGCTTCCACACCTGTTCGATGACCTCATTCAATGGTGAAACTTTTTCTCCAGGAGGATCAAGACCGAGCGCTTACGTACAGGAACTCGATCCGCTCAGTGAACTAATTTATTAGTTAAAAATGATCAATATTATACGATTGATGATGTGACGAATGCTTTACTAGCAAGATAAAGATGATGCCTCTCTGCTTGTTCGAATCAAGTCTGCAATTTAGTCGGGAAGCGGAAATATGAAAGTGCTTGTGAACGCCCGATTGGCGAACTTCCGCTTCCGATGACGGCAGCGGAAAGTCTTAAAAGATGTCCTTACGAGTACAGACGGCACTCAATTTTGTGCTAGATCAGGCAACCTAGTAGTTATCTTTCTTACTGTCAACCCCTTATTACGGACGCTTGAAAGAAGCTGCTGCTCTACATTTACCTTTTCTCTTTACAATGGAACAACAATCAACTTTAACCATTGCTTCCACTCGTCTAGAAATTACACCTTCGACAGTCTCCATTATTATAGCATCTCCACTGAAGCATTCAGTGTCTAGTAAAAAATTCATTCATCTCCGCGATGGTTATCAATCATGGCTACTCTTTGGACTTCGAATGGGATCGGGCCTACTTTATGCCGTAATTTTCTTAAAATTTCCGTTATATTCATTGTATTTTCAGATTCCTTGAGTACTTCTGCTTCTATTTTGGATGGATTCCAATAGTTCTCGCGTTCGTTCTTATTTACTTTCTGTTCAACCACAGTCCGATGTACCGAAAAGAATTTCGAAACGCGATCATCGTTTATCATGTACGTTTTTCCCTTTGACGTTACGAACTGACCTGTAGTTCGTGCAAATCCTCTACGATATCCACAACTTTTACTTGTTCAATCCATATCCATTACTACCCTTGCCAATGTTTGTCTGCAATGGCTTCTTGTGTCGATGGAAAGCGTCGACAACATTGCTCATGGTTAGTCAATACATTCAATCTTCTTTTCCAATCTCATCTCAATATCAAAAAAAGGTCAACTTGCAGACATTTCTTGCCCTGACTGGCGCTACCGGAACCTTGATAATGACAACAGTGATATTTATGCGCTTGCGAAATCTGCTACCGACAGATTCCCATCTTCGACTATCAGTACGGTATGATCCTTACATATCCAAAGAAACGGTGTTAGCTCGATTTTTTAGACAGACCGTCGCATTGATCGCTTTCACAGGCTTTGTTCTGGAATCGAACGTAGTTGGATTCGCGATGTTCGCCGGCGACGATTCGCGGAAACCGACTATCCTTAATGTAGATCCAACATTTGAAAAGTTATAGTAACGAAACGAAGCTTTAGCGATCTGAGTACGCGTGGCTCCGAGAGAAACCTGATGTTCTCGTGTGGGGAGAGATGTTTGACACTCCCGTGTTCGACATAGGTTCAACTCCAAAGAATATTTTAACGATAAATTACTTTCGATTTACTGCAGAAGTAAAGTATCTCTCGGTAACCGCAGGATACAGTGCACTGTTATTCACAGGAAGCGTGTTCTACAGTGCCATCGCTCTGCGCAGGTTAGTAGTTGAAATGACGAAAGGTGCGATGTTTCACTTATTCAGAGAAAAGAAGAAGTTGCTAAGCCTAACTAGCCTGAAGAAATCAGACGATCAAGGAAACAGGATGCTTCAGATTTTTTTTTTTGATAAATGTTTCTCTTGAAATATAATTTCAGCTCTGGGGCGCAATAATCACGTTCATTCTTCCCATAGCATTGCTCATTCTTTCAGTGAAAGTCGGTGTACCCATTTACAATGACCGCTTGCACAGTGTTTGTCTTTTACTCTTTTTTTCTCAAATTACGTTGTGTTTACAGCTAATTCGAGTAGTGGGAATGTTCTTCTTCTTTAACAACTCTATGGTTGCAATCCTGCTTCATCTAATGATGAATCGGGTGTATCAAAAGTACGTCATTAAATTATATTCGACAAATTGTCGTACGTGCTAATATCTTTGAAGAATCATAATCTATCACATACGGAAGCGATTTAAAAAGGTGAAACCGCGAAGGAGTCAAGTCACATTCAGTAAGTACTTTTCATTTTCCAGTGAAATCATTTTTGTTTCAGCAACTTCGCAAACCGACATGGCTTGACACTTCTTACGAAGAATTAAGTGAAGTATCGAGCTCATCGAACGTTCTGCTTCCGAGCGCAGAATGTGTGCAGAAAATGTGTGCAGACTGGATTGTCTTTGCAATTTCACTGCGAAATAAAGTTGATTTTTATTCCTTTCTCGGAGTTGAACTGTTTATCAGACGCACACTATCGCGGCGGGTGACGGCGAAAAGGGGAAGGAGAGGATGTAGGGGCTTTTTAGGGACGTCCCAGCGTCATATAACGAGCAGTACGATGTGAACAAATCAGTAGTTCTGTTTTTGCACTCTTCCACTCTTCGAACTCTCATACCAGCCATTCTAGTTTCGTGAACTACACTAGCAATTACTCCTCTGAACAGAAGCAGCCTGCATTTAGGTCTAGAGAATCCTCACCGGTGCTTACGTCCATTCTACGTGCCTTCACTAACTTTTTCTAAGCCATGGTAAACTATCACGGATACTCAATGGATTTTGAGTGGGATCGTGCGTATTTCATGCCCTACGATCATTGTTCTCCAACGATTATTCTCATATAACGCCAATTTAGATTCCTTGAAATCTACTGCTTTTCCTTTGGATGGATTCCAATTGTGCTGGCTTTTGTTCTCCTCTACCTTCTTTTCAAGCACAGTCCAATGTACAAAAGGGAATTTCGAAACGCAATCGCCGCATATCATGTGAATAATTCTTCAGAAATTTGAGTGATTTTCCGTTTAAGTTCATACAAATCCTCTATGACATCCACAACTTCTACTTGTTTAATCCATATCCGCTCTTTCCAATGCCAATTTTCGTTTGTAATGGGCTGTTGTGTCGTAGGGGAGCGCCCACGATACTGCTCATGGCGAGTGACGCATTTGTTTTCCCTGCAATGTCGATCTGCAGACCTTTCTCGGCCTAACTGGTGGTAGCGCCACGTTGATCATGACATTTGTAATCCTGATGAGATTGCTAAATCTGCTCTCCATCAACTCCGGTTTTCGTTTCTCAGTACGGTGAAGGAGACAAATCTGAGCTGTATAAAACTCAACCTAATTCTAGTCAAAACATTATCCTGATTTACGGGTGTTATTCTTGAGTCAAACGTGCTTGGATTTGCGCTCTTTGCCGGTGATGATCCGCGAAAGCAGACGATTCTCAATGTAGGGTCATGCAGACTCAAATTTCTGCAACAAATCAGCATTTCAGAGAACCGAGTTCGTTTGGCTGCAAGAGAATCCGGATGTGCTCATTTGGGGAGATATGTTCGACACTCCGGCATTTGATATTGGTCCATTTCTTGAAGTCATCGACCGAAATGGCATACTCTTTGTAGAAGTCAAGATACTCTCGGCTACCGTAGCTTACGGTGCTGCATTGTTCCCAGCAATTTTGATCTACAGCGCGATTGCTCTACGCAGGTTAGCACTACAAATTAGAGATGAGTCAGACGAGACGTGCGAGTTTTGACTTCTCAGAGAGAAGAAGAAATTACGAAATCTTACGAGCACCAAGAAATCAAAAGATCAGGGGAACAGGATGCTTCAGATTCTAGTGAGCCTTTCACGTACGACTCGCACTACGATTTTCGATTTCCAGCTCTGGGGCTCAATTGTCACGTTCATTTTCCCCATTTCCATGTTGATTGTTTCGGTGAAATTTGGCCTTCCAACTACTAATGATCACGTACACAGCGTAGGTGTTCAATAAGTTGTTTTCGGCTCAGTTGAAAGATTTCAGGTAATTAGAGTAGTAGGAATGTTCATGTTCTTCAATAATACAATCTTGTCAATCCTGCTTCATCCACTAATGAATCGGGTTTATCAAAAGTGGGTAGCCGATTAGAAAGTAAATTTTGTAAATCGAATGTCCACCTTTAAGTATTCTGATATCTCAAATAAGCAAGCGATTCAATATGCTTAATCCGAATACGATGATCCGTGTATCATTCAGAAACAACTTTGTGTGCAGGCAAAATGAAGTAATGAAATTTCAGCTTCATCACAATCGGAATATTAAAAAAAATATCGTCACATTATGCCTCCGAGCTAAGCCAAGTGACCGCAGGCTGATTGGTCTTCGTTATGTCCTTGCGAGTTTGAGGAAATATTGAGAGCTTCATGAGTCGTCGAATTAGAATTTGTCGATGTGTTTCATTCCGCATGATAAATACGAATGCGAATTGAGGTGGATTCAGTTCAAGAAGCATCTGAATATTGTATTTTTGTAATACTACTCCAGAAAAAATGAAGCGTACGCCGCTAACGAATCGAAGAATAGCAAAGACTCGTCCAGGAATGTTTTCACTGAAGTCGACAACGCTCGTTGTAAGGATGAAACCAAGAGGGAGGATGAAGAATATGATCGCTCCTCGTGTCTAAAAAACAAAACTCAGAATTTTCTATAGGCGTCATTAACTTGTAAGCTGAACGTTGCGAATAGTCTATGTGTGAGTATTTGCGTCTTGGAAGATTTGGACTGCTGTAACGAGATAGAATAATATGCGTACATCTCTCATCTCTGAAACCTTCTCATTCTTGTTCAAGTAGATCAGCGCGTGTGCGATGAAGAGTAGAAGAAAAGGAAGGAATAGAATCGCCGAAACGAGTAGGAATAGGATCTCTGAGAATGCTCTCATTTTAAATCTGTTTTTGTTGATTGCTAACCGTAACGGAAGCGACTGTCCTTGCCGGGCTCTCCGTACAATAGCAATGTGCCTCCCCGCTCCACCAACCATGCGAGTTCTGGTTCCTGCTCCAGCAATTAGGATTGAAATAGGTCTGCGCCGTACCTTGACCAATTCCTCATAATTGTTCACATCGGTCCCGAAAAGCACGAATCCGACCATATTCACTGTGCAAATACCGGCGATGGAGACGTAAATGATGAGCTGAGTCCTTCAGAGTCCAGAGTCAATAGAAATCCAAGAAGAATGTTGAAAACGTACGTCCACGACAGTTTCCATCGACTCTGTCCTCCAGCCACCGTCAACTGATGCATACGCATCATCAAGATATAGAAGGTAGTGATGATACTGATTATCCCGAAAGCGAGAGTTCCCTGGAACAAGTTTATTTTGTTCTTGAATTCTAGGAACAGAATTGCGCCAACTACGTTCCGCATCTACATACATTGTGCCATCCCGAACAGACCAGAAACCATGCAGAAATACAATTTCGTATTACGCACCGTGACGACGGCAACAAACATGCACTTACCATGATCGATCGCTTGCCGAAACCCGCTCGACTTAGAATGCCTTCGGAGTAGTAGAGGCCGTACGGCGAAAACGAGTACACTCGAACAAAAACGGTGAAGATCAAGTCACAGCCGACGTGAGCCACCGGAAATAAGAGGCAGTGTTATTCCCGAGATCGTGGTGGTACAAACAAGAACCAAACTGGTATTGACAAACAAATTTCAAGCTCTTTCGATAAAAAAATAATCAAAAGCCAATAAACTCACAAGGTTCACGAGATACGCAGTCCGAATTTCCCAGTTCATCGAGGGGCCAGCAGTAAGCAAGTACAAGTTAGCCGGATATATAGTTAAAAGAGAAATGAAGGGAAGAACCGAGTTGATCCTCAAAGGGTCGGGATTATCAAGAGAAACAAATGCGAAGAAATACCAGAAAACGATATCCATGAAATAGTCGCGATCCCACTCGAGTCCGTAGCGTAGTACCATTGCCATCGAAGATGGAATCCGATATACTCTGAGCTAGAACAATCAAGTGACAATATGAAAGCGATTGTTGAAAAGAAACTTCGACAATTTTAAATGGTGAGGGTTTTGAAATGCGAGCGAGTAACTAGAACTAGGCAACGCTATATGACGGCGTTCGCGTAAGACTCGATCAAAGGCCGGCACAGACAAAATGGGTCGATTGGCTGAAAGTGTGTGCTTTGGGGTTCTCGAGGGTGCTGATGAACATGCGCATACTCATTTTGCATTTTGAGTGTCCGTCGGCTCCAGACGACGTCACGTCGAAAACCATTTTATTTCTATTTCCATGTTATAGATAGCGCTAAAAATAAGTGAGCGCGGTTCCCAGGTTAAAATTTGATGCTGATCAAGCCTGTCGAGGTCATTTTTCATTAATTTCAAAAATGCTTTATTTGTAAAATGGGATTTTCGAGGAAGCCTCGAGGAAGAGGCAGATCAAAGGAGAGAGACGTCGCTCCCACTCAGTTTCGCCTCGGTTTTGCCTTGCTCATTTGAAAACCCAAAGGTATTTTCATACGTTCGGGGGCATTTTCGAAATCCTCTTTTCAAGGCGCATCGAATGGTGTATGTTGCTAAGCCTGCACGGGTCTTTCTACAAAAACCCATTTTTCAAATAAAGCATTTTTGAAATTAATGAAAAATGACCTCAACAGGCGTGATCAGCATCAAATTTTAGCCTGGGAACCGCGCTCACTTATTTTTAGCGCTATCTATAACATGGAAATAGAAATAAAATGGTTTTCGACGTGACGTCGTCTGGAGCCGACGGACGCTCAAAATGCAAAATGAGTATGCGCATGTTCATCAGCACCCCCGAGAACCCCAAAGCACACACTTTCAGCCAATCGACCCATTTTGGATGTGCCGGCCCATTCCCGAACTGTTCGATTCTTACGCGAACGGCGTCATATCACAAATACGTGAGTACGATTGTTTGAAACAAAGTTACTGCTTGTTGGCAACAGTAACGCGAACATTATATTCACCGTCATTTCAGAACTAGTACGAACAATTATATTCATTATCACATAATGAACGCGATGAAAGTTTGGCATCTTACACTGTCAATCAATTATATGGTGGTCAATATTATGATAAAGCTATATGAAAACAAGTCGAAATTCTTAGAACGAGACAACGCACCTGTCCCGACAAGAACGGTGATCATTAATATAATGCATTCAGATACCAGTCAATATCTTATAACTTGATAGTAAATTGTTCTGTGATTACGGTAAACAGCTTTTCATCCCTACAAAGATCTAGCAATAGCGCAAAACGCACTGTTCTTGAACACTGAGCTGTTCATACGTACCTTTGAGTTACAATTTAGAAACAGCATGCATGAAACGTTTTAAATTGGCACACAACGAGCTCAATTGAATTCGTGGCTTTATTATACAGCATTTTATGACAACTTGACAAAGTTATTCATTTGATCATTATCAAATTTCTGACTTTGAACTTGCGCGCTGACTATCTAACAACAACGATTCATGAGCTTGCAGACAATTGGCACACTGATTTTGTAGTTGTGGTTCTGATTCATCTCAGTATGCTTGCTAGTCCACGAAGGCGACGCAGAACAATCTTTCGATTAGTATCGTTTCGAAGAATGACGATAAAAGCAGCTCGTGAAGCAACTGAAATCCCACCTTTTACGAAGTAGGCTACGCAGATTGCCCAAATCTTGACTGGACCTCCAGCAAGCAACAACCATAGATTAGCTTGGTAAATAGCGAGAGAAGAAAGGATTGGGAGGACTGAGTCCACCCTGAATCCTCGAGTTTTGCGAGACAGAATCGAACGATATGTTGAACCTGAAGAGAATATCAACGAGAAAGTCGCGATCCCACTCGAATCCGAACATCAGCAGATCGGCGTCTAATGATGGATAGAGAGAATGTTCCAGTATCGTAGATCACAGAGAATGACAGCTACCGAAATAGAAAACTTGTTCTTTGATTGGAATGGCAAATAGTTCTAACTCAAAACCTGATCGACCGACAGACGTTCAAAAGAACTTAAAAAATTATACCAATCTATCGGTTTATGATCCAATTACATGTCTACGAATATTTACAACTGTTAATTACAGTTCTATGGAAAATTAACTTAAACGCTGTTTTAAAATGGCTTCTCGGTATCAGTCGAGCAGTTATCAACAAAATCTTTGTGGCAGTCTAGTCAGACATGACGGTTCTAAGATACGGTTTAGAATGGGATCGCGATTATCTCATGGATTTCGCATTCAGGTATTTCTGCACTTGTGATGAGCATGTAAATGTGAATTTGATGTGATTTGCTTTCAGGATGTACTCGATCGGTCCAATCATTTCATCACTAACAATATATCCCATGAACTTGTATCTACTAACAGTAGGCATTCAAGGAATGAAATTCGAAATACGCGCTGCATACCTTGCCAATGTGGTGAGTTGATAGCAATATTATTGTACTGTTGAGGTATACTTTGAGATTGCTCATGTAATGTATGATTGGACGTTCTCTGTCTTCGTCGGAGCTTATCAATTTCCTCCATACGGTCTGTTCTACTGCGAGGGATTAATGGCTAAGATTGGCTTTAGCAAGCAAGTAATATTGGTCAGTTCCTCCCTTTCCGGATGTGCTTTAATTAAGGAAAGTATCTTATTCAAAGAACTTAAGGGAGTTCTTGCTTGGACGACCACTTTGACCATAACTGTATTCTTCATTTTGATGGTTCAGTTGCACCAATTGACCGTATTCGACGCCAAAAGTCGATGGAAGCTTTCGGTCCCGTAAGGAATTATATCGCCCAAGTCAATCACCCATTCGTCATTCGTTTGAATTTCAGCGTGCAATTGGTAATTTATACTCTGCTTACCTCATTCTGTTTGCTGAATGTTGCTGGATTCATCGTTTTTGGAGCGGATGTTGATAACTATGAGGAAGTAGTCAAGGTTTTATACTGGATCATGCACAGCAGTATAGTTCGCACTCAAGGGTGCCGATTTGAGTTGGCTAGTGGAACGTGGAGGGACACTGTTACTGTTTGGTGTGCCTGGAATATTAAGCCGATTCCGACTAGGTAAGTACTCTCCATAATTTCGCTATACTTTGCCAAAGCTCTAAAATTACTTTTTCTCGAATGTTATTCGTTATCACTACGATTCGATTACCTGCTTTGTCATTTCCAGCGCTTCTTTTCGTACTGGTATCTATCGTTATCTTCCTTCCCTTCTTCACACTCTACATTGCTCACGCATTGATATATTTACGAAAGCGCAACCGGGTGATACTTCTTTTTCAAACTATTGTATCTTTGTAACAACCATTTAGCATGTTGTGTCCACGAAGACGCAACTGTTAACTCAGCGGCTGTTCGATACATTCAGCACGCAGGTGAGCTAGCGAATTCTCCAATTCTCATTTATCAACAGAAATTGCTGTTTTCAGCTCGTGGGAGCGACGATTTTCTTCACACTCCCGCTCACCTTTGTTCTAATCTCAAGTGTTCACGATCTGAGCGGCATTATACCTGGACCGCTCTTCGCAGTCCTACGATTTGTCACTACGGTATGTTACATATTACACTTACCGATTTGCTCTCTCACGGTATCTCTAATCGGCTAGAGAGCAAACTGAGACGTAACATTTGCGCAATACATCTACAAGTTGATGTTTATCAGATGCTGCTTGTATTCGATGCAGCTCAGTTCTCTCTCGTATTCATCCTACGAAGCGCGATGCACCGGAAGATTGTTATGCGGCGACTGCGAAAGATTCCTGCGTTTAGTCTTCTGTTTCCAAATCCTACGAATGATAACCAAAAATCAGTGATAACTTTGAATAGTTTGCACAAATGTTGATTGAAATAAAGAATTAATTAAAAATACAATGGGCAAATGCTGAACAAAAACAGAAATAAACTGTCACGAAAATGAATTGATCAGTATTTATCAAAATCAATTCTGGCACTAGCGAAATATTAGTAATTATCGAATCGAATGGAGACGGCAGTGTTCCTTCTCGCCAAATTTCCCTTGTCCTCAATCGCGAAAACTGAAGGACGACGAATGGCAGCGCTGATTTTGGACATTTTGAAGTGTCTCGCATTGAGTGCAAGGAAGACGAGCACCGTTTGAGTGGTGTTCAGCTCGAGAAACAACTGAAATGTTTTTTTCAATGTCACAATATCTTTGTGAGAGAAAGATTAACTTACAATGCTGGAAAATCGAATAGCTGCCAGCAGTGGATCCGACAGGGCCGGGTTTAGACCGAGCAGCGAGAGAATCCAGCTAAAATCCAGGATACTCGAGGTCCCAATCGCACTGATTGGCGCGAGAAAGAAGAACGTCGCACCGAGCATCTCAAATTTGTTCATTCCACCGATTTTCGTTAGTTCACTCAGATCACTAGAACAGACTCGATGGTTTTGTGCCTGATATTACACCACAATACAATAATCACAATCTCACCTGCAGCCCGAATGTAATGAACAATCGCCGAGTGATCAGTTGAGTCTTGGATGATGTTGCGATCTGAACAGACATCTGTCTATTGAAGCCATCGGCGCGGGAGAGGAGGCAATAGAAAACAAACGTTACTTGTTGATTTTTCAGCAGATAGACCAAAGCGTGCGCGCTGAAGAAAACGAAGAACGGGAAGAAAAGTGCTACGAAACTCATGCCCAAGAAGTATTCTGAAATGCGAATTGAAAGTCCATCAAAATACACATTCTCGTACCGATTATGAAACCGCTTTGCTTGCCCGGCTCTGCGTATATAATGATTGTGCCTCCTCGTTTGACCAACCACTCTAACTCGGGTTCCTGGTGTGAGAATAATGGTTCAATAATCGAAATAATTAGGGGTGTATGTACCTTGATCAACTCATTGTAGTTTTCTACATCGTCTGTAAGGATGACGAAAGCAATTAGATTAACGGCACAAGATAATGTGAGCGACGCGTAAATAACACTCTGGCTCCTGTGAATGCAATCAATTACTGTTGCTCTGCAGGTGAAAATAGCTCATTTCCTGGTTAGTTGGATTAGCGACCACAAGTTTCAGTAAACATTGCTTCTGTTTATCCGACACCAGGAACTGTATTGCAAGCTTGCCTCGGTGATAACTTCCAGCGACTGGTCGGATCAGTGACGGTTAATTGATGCATGCGCATCATCAATACGTAAAAAGTGACAATGTCCGCCACGATCGCCGAAGCAAATGCACCCTGTGAGTGCTGCAGGTGAACTAAGATATATAATTTGAGGCAATTCCGTTTTCACTCAGAGTACTAGTTCGCACGAGAAAGTTTTAGACGGGAATATGTTTTTATTCTGTGTTACTTTATAGATCCTACAGAGTAAGGGCCTCGTCAGAACCCGGCAACGAACCATGACGATTCTCTTGCTCGCACCCAAACTGCACAGAATTCCCTCGCAGTAGTAGAGTCCGTACGGCTGGAACGTGTACAACCGAACGAACACCGCGAATATCCAGTCGAAGGAGACGAGCGAAATCTGAAATCGAAGAGTTGAGACAAATCTCTCAACTATGCACTTACAAGATTGATAATGTAGGCCATTCGAATCCCTCGATCCATTGAAGGTCCATGTGAAATGAGCAGGTAAAACGCGGCCGGATAAATGGTGAGTGAGAACACAACGGGAAGAATGGTGTTCACTCTGAAAAGAAAAGATATTACTCGTACAATAATTTGCGTCTCGGAACTGACAAAACAGATCGACAAATTGCGATATTCTTTTCGAAACAAAATACCTGAAGACTATATCGACGAGATAATCGCGGTCCAACTCCAGACCATACCGTAGCGACACGTTCATTCTAACCGCCAAGTCGTTATAGAACCACTCAAGCCGATAGACGTCTGATCAAAACAACTATCCGTTGGATGTAATTGCCCAATGCAGCTGCTACTCACAGTGATGTCTAGTATCCACATGAATTAGTAGAATACATGAAACATATAGAAAGATATCGAGACATCGTATGGCTGAGAAACATGTAATTCCAAGAAGTCGAAAAAATACTTTCTTGTTGCGGTTGAAACTCTTGCCTCTCAGAGTGCAAATCGATTTTTGAAGTGAGTGAAAAACAGCCGTTCCGCGACTGTAATGACGAGTGCACGTAACCAGTTTCGAAATGTGAGAAGGAAATAATAATCTGTTATCGTGATCGGACGAAGATTACACATATCAGCAAATACTGTACACGTCAGCATCCAATTTGTCAGTTTTGCACTCTATAACTCGAAAATGTGGTGCAAGCGACATAACAGTGCGACGAGATCGCATGTCCTCATAACGATTGAAACATGGGATCGGAATATCTTTATTATATTCACAATATGTGCGAACTTCACCAAATCCGGCAGCGTTCTTGCGGGTTCATGGCCGAGTTTGTAGGGCAGTTGAATGCCTGCAAATTGTCTCCTATCCTATCTCTTCTTACAGTTTTCCATCCAGAAAAAAAGTGTCCCAGACATCTTCAACCTTGGCGAATTCGGGCGACTGCTGGAATGGCACATTCACTCGCAGCTTGCGAGGAGCGTGCGTGTCCTCTTCGTCAGGGAGATAGTAGGGATCGGAATTACTGCAATCAGCCTGAAATATATGATGAGTGATATTAAAATTCGCACTCTGTCGAGCAATAACAGAGATCTTCGGAGAGATTTCAAAAAAAATGTGTCTAGAGGACAGTTAGTTGATGGGCACTTCCATGCGATCTTTCAGAAGACTTCTGGTGCAGTGTTGTTTTTTTCCCTTACGATTGGAAGAATACACCTCGAACAGAAAGAAGGCAAAAATAAAGTAACTCGCCAAAGCGCGTCCAATAAAGAACTGCTGTTCTGGCGTGAACTCCTTATCGTTAATCATCAAAGGCTCAGCCCTTCCATTCACTTTTTGATAGTTTTCGAAGGCCTGCAATGAGCTAAATAGTTCTAAGAATCAAGCTTGTTGTCGATGATGTTGTACAAATATGATGATAGAAGCGGGATGATACAGAATTAGAAGGGAAAGAGAGAGCAGACGTGTGGCAACTGAGTCACTCGGTGGCTCAGCAGCTACCGGCGTTAGAAACACCGAACCATGACGAATCAAAACAATAAGGGAGCTAATATTGTTCAACTTGTAAATCACAAATTCGAAAGGGGTGAAACACTTTTCACTTTCGAGAGAGCGTCTATTTATACCGAACCAATTCCAGCAACGGGGAAGATAGAGGAATCTCCCCTCTACAACATCTACGCACTCGTATTGCCTCGCCTACAGCTGTAACGACTACGTTCTTGTTGCTACTACCACCGACGCTATCATCATCTACGGATCGACAACCATCACCTATTGTCACCTAAACATACTCGCGGGATAAACTCGTCTATACCAATCTTGTACCTGTTGCCACATAACGCACAAACCCGTGCTATATGTATCCGTGATTTGAGGGATTATTCGTACACGTTTTTCGCTCGTCGTATCATGCAATTGACCAACACAAACTAGAATAGTTTGGTGGGAAAGTATTCAGTTCTAATTGAAAAAAAACTTGCTCGAATCGCCACACGAACACCAGTGAGATCTCCCAAATTCTCTACTTTCGTAAACGTCCCATTGACGCGTCTTCCGCTGATAGGATCCTAAAATGGATAAATTAACATTGAATTTGAAAACTGCAGGATTCGCAAATCTTTCGATTCTCAAAACTCACAGTTTCGTTATCGAATCGCTCGATCAAGCAGCTAATCCGCTCGCGATTCTTCGTCACTTCATCAGAATCCAGTCCGAGATACGGATCGCCGAAGGTGTCTGACAGCATTTCCAATTGCATTGATTTGGTTTAGCATACCTAATCCGTGAAACGCGTGACTGATTTCGTGTCCAATGATCGAACCGAGAGCACCGTACGAGATGGCCCGAGGCAGAGAGGGAGACAGGAAAGGTGGTCGAAGAAGGGCAGAGGTGATCACTGATTATGGTGTAAAAAATTCACTTTAGATAATAAATGTTGCTATAAAATAGCTAAAATGTCGAACTTAGCAGGTAAAACGGACCGATTGAATTCGATCCTTCGTTGTAGTAGGCGACGGGTATGTGCTCTGGACAGAAGACGCTCAGGAAGAATGAGAATTTCTAAAATATGCTGGCTCATCGATAAACGACGTTGAGCAATCAGAGATTTGCACTCGTACAATTTCGCGTTGATTGGAAAGTAAACACCCGGCGTACAAACTTTTCCGAAGAAACCTCGCATTATTTGCTTTTCTTTGTTTCTGATCATTCTCATCATTAGAAACTCGAAGGGCTCCGGGTCGTTGCTCGTATATAACTGAAAAAAGTGAAGTAAAGCAAGTTTGATCAGTTTCGGCAACTGTCCAACATACCTGGGAGTAATAATCGCTCAAGCTTGATCGTTCTTCAGTGTAAAGTTGTCCAAGGTAAATCTTTATGTTATCTGTTCGATTTCCAATAATCTGAAAGTTTGTATTATGGGTAAAAACAAAATATTTACCAACATGTTTTGTTCCATCGCTCATCCAATCATTCTCAGCAAGCATCTCCTTGAAAGCGTTTCTGATATCACCTAATATCTCACTCGAGATTAGTCTCGTGTCCTGCAGGAAGAACTAAGCAGTGAAATTAGACCCTGAACCTGCCTCATTGGGATAGTTCTCATTGTAGAGTAGTCCCATTCCAACAGGCAAAAGCGAAAAAAGGATACTCGGGCATTTTCTCCATCTAGAAAAAAATGTAGATTATCAAACAGTTTAAAATATTTCCCATTTTATAATCATCGAAAAACCTCATGTTATAACATGAACTCACGTCATAAGAAGTTCTTCGACTACAAATTCCTTCGCGAGTTTAGTCATTATGAGCAATCCGACCACTCTCGGATCAATTTCGCTAAAATATCTCGGTTCAAGCGGAAAATATCTGTCTGGTGCAAGAAAATGGCAAATGACATCGTTCGACTCCTAGAAAACGTTCGGATTCAAATATTTTTGTTTGCACCTTATTGATGTATGCCAGTGACTCACTCGAAAAGTCTGGACATCTCTCTGAAGTACTCTTGGGGTACATTTATCTCCATCTTCTCTAATTCAGCCTTCTCAACAACTATATCCGCTGCACTCGAGAAGAATAACGGCCATTCGATCTGAATAGTTTATGTTGTGGTGATGCGAAAAATCTCGGACCATATTTTCAATAGGCTGATCGACATTGTTGATCGAACGAGGAAAAACTGTCTGGAAAACATACCTGTGTGAAAGTTGTGGATAATTGGGTAAAATTCATTCTAGTGAAGTTAATGACCGAGTGATTGCCTGTTAGATGCGATAGTTGTTGCAATTGCGCGTATAAGTGCGACATCTGACTGATATCTTCACTGAACAAAAGATATTTTTCTCAAAAATAGTGTTGATTGTTAAACTACCGCAAGCTTATCTTCTCGGCGCCGTTTACCGATTGTCGCAAGCCAATTTTGTTGTAAAAGCGAACGATCTGAAAGGTTCTCTTTTTTCCTACACTGTCGTAATGATCGGAAAAGTCAGGAAAACCTCTTTTCCGATAGCGATTTCTTGATCAGAATCAATGAAGGCATTTGCTGCTTTAAGCTGCAAAGCAATGAAATATAGTGGCAATGGTTTAGTTGAATCGCACTTTGATTATTAATTTTGAATTATTGTCTGTCGCATCGATTTCGAATGAAAATAGAGGATCACCGGCTGACTTAAAGGTTGATTTTTAATATTTCGAATATTCCAAAAGTAACCTGTCCGAGAAACTGTGAAATCTGAACCCACGTGACGTTCGCTGCCGGGTTCAGCATGAACTCGAATGGCTGAATGATTGAATCGAATTCATTTCGTTTGACAGAACCTGCCTTCAGATACTGCAAGACTTTCGAAGGGCGATTTTTTTTCTTTAAGACCTCACAATCCCTGAAAAAACCATCAGCGAAAAAGGATCACTACTCACCTGTACACTCTGCCCAGGAAAGCCGCTATATCCGACAAATGTGCGGGATCTGCTTCCTTGTTTCGTTCCAGCACTTCTGAGAGGTACTGCCATTAGTTTTTAACAAAAAAACAGCATTGTACCGGTTAGTTCGTCCTGGACCTGCGTCTCAACCACCTCGAAGAATGAATCGTCTCTAGATCTCCACGCGCCACAGACAAATTCGTAGAAGTCAGTGCATGGATCGACCTGAAATGAGTACGGTTGAGTTACACAAAAAAACAATTCAAAGCTATAATATAAACGTATTGCTTGAAGGCTAATTTCGATCCACTTCGACTGAAATGAAGATGTTGATGAGACTCACGGTGAAGTTTGCTGTCTTCTCCAGTATTTCTTCCAAACTTCGAAAAGTATTATTACTGAAAAGGCCTTCTGCTCTACTTGCGAGCATCAGAGCAACACCGACCAAACGACCTATGGTCGCCATAGAACTGCAATGAATATTGAAAGGAAAAATCAATAAAAGGAGAACTGCACTTGGCTAGTTGTAAGAGTGACTTTGAAGCAAGAATCTAAACTATCCAAGAGTCGATGTGTGTTTATGCGCGTGACGTCGCCGCTTGGCATCTAGATATGATGGAAAAGATCGGAACCGTCCCTGAAGCAATTACATACTGTAGTTGGATGTACATCTCAGAGATTTGTGCCTCTTTGATTTGGCAGGTGAAGCCGCCCGTGTTTCGAAGAACGTCCTCATGTCGATTAGATCTTGAAATACGGACTGCCGTCTCTTCATTTAGCACGCTCTCTCGCCTCTCTGACCAGTGAGAGAGTGTGTGAAATGATGAGACGATTATCCGCATTTCGCACTCTTGTGTCGATGCATCGAATGGCTGACAAGAAGAGTGGATTCCAAGAATTAGAAAGCGTAGTTCTCTGTTGTGTGAGAGACTCGTTCTAGCCTCACAAAATGCGTCGATTTAAAGTCGAATGGGACTGAACAAAAGCCGTTCCGTGAACACCAATAGCAAGTGCTCGAATTTTAATCATAAATGCGACAAGGAAGTGATCATTGGATATCGTGATCGAACTAGACTATTTTAGTGATTGGCGACTAAATTTACGAGCGTTGATCTCTAAATCTCGGAGTACTTTGATGAAATGAACCAAGAATGCTACGAAATCTCCTTTTCTTTGAGACGGAACTGAATGGAATCACTTTATTCCTTTGCATCAATAATTCACCAAATTCGGCAGCGTTCTTGCGGGTTCATGGTCGAGCTGGCAGGACAGTTGAATGCCTGCAAGTGAGCTTTCTTGTGCACACTATTCTTCTCCCCTTTCCTCCTTCCTCTTCCCATACATCCACTGCCAATAAATGATTATGTTGTCACCTTGGAAAATTCCGGAGATTGCTGAAGTTGTACATTGGTTCGTAGCTTGGAGGGAGAGTGCACGTGAGAGGGGTCGAAGGGCTGGGGATGACCGCAGTTCGTCTGAGAAAATGAATAAGTACGGGTAGTCTTCTTTTGATTCTTTGACAGGTGAGTAAGTGAGTGCGCGTATATTTTATTGTAATTGTATTTGTTCGTATTTTCCCAGTCGACTTGAAAAACGCGTTGAAAAAATACGTTTCATGAGGTTGGGTCAGCTCTTAGAAAAATCAGAAAATAAAATGTATCTGAAAATAAATCACCAATGCGTGTCCGACAAAGAACTGTTGCTCGGGCGTGAACTTCCGTCCCTTGAACTCCAGTGATCTCTCCTTTCCGTTCACCCGTTGGTAGTTTGCGAAAGCCTGTATTGGTACTTGGGGGGGGGCATCCAATACTTGAATTCGACAAAATCTCGGACTTCCAAAACTTACTCTCATTGTCACACGAATGCCAGTCAGATCACCTAGATTTTCGTCTCTAGTGACTGTTCCATTGATATTCCTCCCACTTGCTGGGTCCTGAGATGCATTTGTGAACGCGTTTGCATGCATAAACGGGATTAAAACCGCACCGTCAAATTGTCAAATCGGTCGATTAGACATTGAATTCTTTCGGCGAATTGAACCACTGCATCAGGTTCCAGTCCAAGGTATGCATCGTTGAAGGTATCTGATAATAACCATCCAAATTGTAGCGCCTGCCTCGAGTTCTTCACACGTAAAACGGGTCATCTTAGTGACGTCAATTTGCATAACAAGAGAGCACAAGTCTCTTCAACTATCGACAAACATGCAATATCGGGTTTAGGGAGACCCATTTGACGAATGGAACCGAAGCATAGCTCTGTGACATACCGAATCCCTTGAATCCGTGACTGATCTCGTGTCCGATAACCGTTCCTAGGGCACCGTACGAAAAAGCCCGAGGAATTGAAGGTGAAATGTACGGAGTCTGGAGCAGCCCGGATGTGATCACTGAGAGGAGTGACATTTAATGAAGAAATTTAGAAAACACATGAAACCTATGAAATTCGATCCATCAAAGAAGTAGGCGCCTGGAGTGTGCTCGAGAACGAATACGCTGAGGAATATTTCCTAAAGTGCATCACAGTGAATCTGATCAAGGATGAAGTATCTCGCTACATATAACCGTTAGAAAAATGAGAGCAAAGACAATAGTGCACAAACCTTCCGGAAGAGGGCTCGAAGTATATGTTTTTCCATGTTCCTGTGGAATTTCATCGGTAGAAAATCGAAGGGCTCTGTTTCATTGTTTTTGAATATCTGAAATTCGCCGTGAGACTTGCATGGTTCGCTTGAGGACCAGTTATCATACTGAAAATCAATCGATCTTGCCACGAAATACTACTGAACAATAGCTCAATGTACCTCAGAGTAAAACTCGCTCAAAAGTGGTTCGGCTACTTCGAAAAGTCCAAGATATGCTTTCATGTGATCCAAACGTTTTCGAATTATCTAAATATTTCTCTTGTGTTTAGACAGTAAATTAGGCATAACATTTTTGGTGCTATTGGTCATCCACTCATTCTCAGCAAGCAAATCCTTGTAGGCGTTTTTAATACTGTCCAGGATCTCGCCTCCAAGCTGTTTCGTTTCCTATAATACATCAAGTCGAGTTATCATTTAGCAATCCATGTATCCTTTTCTCTCGGTGAACCATCACTTCGTTTCCTCAGACATAAAGTGTTGTGTAAGGTAAGATCAATACCCAGGAACATACCGCATCGGGATAGTGCTCACTGTAGAGTGCAGCCATTGCAACAGGCACAGTCCGTTCAATGATTTGCCGGCATTGCGAAGCTCTAAATCAACCATGCAGTTATAAATGGATCTCAGATGGTTCATTATTTCGATAAAGGAACAAAACTAGGGATAGACTAAATGACGGCCGGCGGCAGGCCGCGAGCACTTTCGAAACAATCGGCCGCCGTTTAGTCTATCTCAACAAAACTAGGCTCACCCAACAAGACGTTCACCATCCATGAAAACCGATCCTTGCCTGATCATAATGAGGATGCCGATCAGTCCAGGATCAATGGCTCTGAACGAGTTTCAAGGACCTTTATTTACTCGATTACATTTGTCAACAGTTTTTTCTTCAATATTTTGAGAGAAAAGAGACCTGAAGTTACTGGATGATAACCACTTACTGGGCTAGTCTCGACATATCCTTGAAATACTTCAAGGGAACATTGATCTCAATCATCTCCCACTTTATCTACGTCCATCTCCGCAGCACTCTCGAAGAAAACTGGCCAGTCGATCTTGAATTGGATGAGTGATTACGTTCCGGGTTTTTTTTTATCAGGCGTTGCTGCGAATGAGTGACGCTATGAACATTTGTACCTGCGGAAACATTGTCGATAAATTTCCAATATTCGTTCGGGTATAATCGTTACGGCCGGAAGGAAGAGATAATTGGCGAAATTGAACGTAGAACTTTGAGACGCGACGGATGGAGAAAACATATTTCGCATCATTGGAGCGTAAAGATATTTATTTTTATTTTTTGAGTTTACTTACTCCGCGCCATTCAGTTCCAACCCGCTTGAAGAATCGCAAGATCTGAACGACGCTCATGATTGTCGGTGTTTAGAGGACAGAAAACGGTTGCAGTACCTTGTTCTCGAGCACGTTTTCATTCCTTGCAGAGACGATTGGATCTGTTGGTTGAAGCTGCAAAGCGATTACAATAGAAAACAATTTTATGCTCACTTTGATGATATGACGTAAATTCTTTCCATCGTTGTCAATAGAGATTGAGAATAGCGGTTTACCGGATGACTAAAAGTACAGTTTCGAACTCGAATTTTCCGAATAACTAACTTTCCCGAGCATCTCAGATACCTGGTACCATGTTACGTTCGCTGAAGGATCCAACAGGAATTTGTAAGGCTGAATGTGCAATTCGAATTGGTTTTGTGCTGCAGAACCTACCTTCAGAAACTCTAAGATATTCGAAGACCGATTCTTATTCTCTTTGAAAACTTCGCATTCTCTGAAAGAATAAATGATTCAACAAGAAGTGCTGTGCATCTCACCTGAACACTCTGTCTAGGAATAATGCGGTTTCGGACAAATTCGCAGCTTCTGTCTCGTTGATCCGATTCACCAACTCTGGAAGATTCGGCGAGTAGCGATATCCATGCACAACTGTACCAGTTAGATCTTCGTTGATTTGCTTCTGGATCACCTCGAAGAACGAGTCCTCCGTATAATTCCACGATCCGCAGACATATTCGTGGAAATCATCACACGCATTTGCCGGGAAATATACATTATGCAAATCGACTTCTTGAGTTTAGAATTCTAACTTTTTGAGGTTGCAATCTCCACTTTTTCAAGTACAAGTCTACAATGACTTACCGAGAAGTTGGACGTCCTTTCCAAGATTCCTTCTATGATTGTGATCCCATCTGCTCCGAGAGTCTCTGCTCCGCCAACGATCAGAAGAGCAAGCAACAGACCTGTCGCAATCATCGAACTGCAATTGCGAATTGCATGAAGATTTCGAAAATGATGAAATGGAAAGCGAACTGTACTGCGTAGTACTACTAGTTTCAGCAGCAACTGGAGAGATCGAATGTAAACCGGCCCGTTCGATGTATGTTTACGTCAGTGACGTACTCATAGCGTAGCATGGATCCAAAAGATCAGTACAATTCATTGTAATGACAAAAATGCTCTGCAAATGTATTGTTTTGCAGTACGAAATTCAATTTTTTTGTTATCACTGCTATGAAACAAAATATCCGTTCTGACGTAGGATGAAAAGTAAAACTGAATAGATTTGCTCTGCTTTGTAATCAACTCTAGTCACATCACCACCTTGCATTTCCTACTTGCTTGACAGATGTTTCGTATCAGTGAATGCTCATTCATCTTCTCTTTGGCAAGTGATGAATCCGTTTTCTTCGTTTCTTCACCCGGAATGCGATATCTTTACCGTGATTGGTCCAGCTAATCAATCATATTGGCTCATTCTGTTCGTACGTTTCAATAAACTTGACGAGATGCGCTACGTGTACTATATTTCCATCGGTTTGGAGGTATTTCCACCCGGAAGAATACAACAATTTTTTTTATAAAGATGGTTCTCTCCTGTTTCGGCTATATTGTCCATGGTCAATGCATTCACTACATGATACAGCATCGAGTGAGCCGTTATATCAATCTTGGATAAACATAGCCATTCAGATTTTACATTTGAATTTCTTGTTGGTTGCAACGCATTTCTACGTGTTCATGATTGCCGAATTCTTCGTCCGATTGATTCTTTTTATTTACGAGATCGGTTTGATACAAGTTCAAGGTATGCAACCGTTCACGCACAAATGAAATGAATCTGAACAATGATTATCAGGTTTGTACGAATGGCCGATTCCACTGCTCTGCACCATTCGATATGCAGCTCTGCTACAAGCTCTATTCTTCCTGGCATTTGTGGGTATTGAACGGTAGTTCAGCCTCATTTCAAGATCTATTCGTTCGTTTTGTACATTTCAGCCTCTGCGCTTCTGTGTTCGTATCCGATTACGAGAAGAAAAGGAGATTGCACATATCTGCGATTCTAATCGCATCAGTCTTTGCACTGAGCATGACGATTGCTTATGCATGTGTAACAGGTGAATTTCATAGAGAAAACACAGCAGTAAGCACGATTCTCTCATCTGGAAATCAAAGAATCACAGAAGAAACTTCGGTTTGGGCACAACCCAGCACAACTTAGGCAATAAGCGACAAATCTAGTACAATTCTCAGGAATCATCAACTGCTACATAACTGTCGCTATGGGATTTATGCCGAACATCATGGTTGCTGTTGTGAGAACCTTACCTTATTTGTCTCTCAGATACATCACAGTATTTTTCTTGAAACTGTAAAATTCAGAAACAATCTTTAGATGCATCCGTTCCTTCTGCGGTACAACAAACGTCGTCATCGTCGCCTCAACGAAGCGAGCAGAAAGCACAGCATCGATGAGTACTCTCTGTCATTACGCATCCAGCTCAAGGAGAACATCTGGAGTCTCGAGGTCAGTACCTCAAGGTTTACCCAATTCTCCGCGAAACGAGGAATTTTCAGAAAGTTGAGTTCGGCCTCTACATTCTCACCTTTGGAATTCTTCTCGACGTCCTGGTCATTTTCGTGCCTGTCTTCATATTCCCCGACTCCCCTGAGACACTACAGCTGTGGACATGCGCGGCGAATGTTGTGCTGGCTCTGTGAGAACTCTCCATCGAAATAGTTCACAAAGAAGTGAAAGAAAGGAGCCGATTCCTTCCAGATCCATCGCCGGCTCAACGCCCGCCGGACCTGTGATAATAGCGATGCACACGGGGCATCATCCTCGATATCTACGATGGTATCTGGGCGAGTCGAGGTGGGTTATTGGGTCGAGTTTGCACTACTCCATGCGTGGGATGAAACTAGCTGTTATAATTCAGGACGCAGAGCGTATCGGACGGAAGAGGCAACATCATGGACGTGTACTTTACCCAGTTACACAAGCAGTGGACCAGAGTAATTTGAGCTATTCGAATATTGATAAACTATTTGAAAATCGCGTGCTTTTTTGCACAGGTGGTTGTTTGCACAGGTCAATTGCAAGTAAATGCAGTCACTGTAGATAAGAATCCACCAGAGAATTTGCCATGACTACTGAATTCCGGAAGAGGCTGCAGCCATCAAAGTACATGCACACCCTCGTGAGCATTGACTCGCTTTCGTACATGATCATCACTACTTCCTTATCTCTTCTGACGCCGAGTTAAACCCGCCTTGTCTATGAGGAAGCGAAACGTGAAATGCATGCACCGATATGAGGATGAGTACCGGTGGCGCGTTTCACACCTTCGCGGATGACATAGTGCCATAATCCTCGAAATAATCTCTCGATTCATGCGCTTTTCTTGCCTGCTTTCAACCAAAAGTATGATAATATATTTAAGATTCAGAAATTCGAATGCAACTAATGAGAATCGTACTGGTACTTTCAATTTGTGGCATCACCAGAGCTTTTGTATACTCATGTGATGAAGTGGTGCATAAGGTGAATATTGATTATTTTGATTGTACTGTCCTCCTGAAACTATTGTAGCTCATGAATTCAACGTTCGAGCGGACCACGAAATACGCGTATCTGCTAACACAAGAAGGCGTAGGTGTGCTTCCCAGTTCACAATACCGTTTGAATTTCGTTTCAGTACACAAATTGGGATCAGCTAGGCAAGATCTTTCTACAAGTAGGGAACGAAACATACAGGTAAGAAATATCAAATTCGTGATTCTTATGTGAGCGGAGTAGTAAGTAAATGTCTTTGGTTACCGAAAGAATGAGAAGTGTGATTGCAGTTTTGCCGAAATTGCGAGCATTGCGACGGGAACTCTGAAGAAAGTTGAGAACGATGGTCTCTCACCCTGGCATATATTTGGCTCAACTGATGCCGATCTAGATTGCGACCAAGAGTTCACGCTCATACTCAAAAGTGACGAGCTCAATGTTCATACGCCAGTGAAGGATGTACGTAACATAGCGCCTTCTTTTAAAAACATTTAATCACCACTTGCAGTTTGTCTTTCTTTATTCGACGCATTCGTTGGGTGGAGTGTATGTCGTGCCGCAGGCCGGATTATGGTTGAACAAGCACAGTTTGAGCGGCAAAGGAAATGTTAGTGTGTATACGGGTGCAGGTAGCGGAGAGGAAGAAGAGCGATATCTCCTTCAGACATGGCCGTAAGTCGAGTTCGCGCTAAATTAAACTGATTTTAGTTCATTTTAAATTGCCGATGAGCGTTGTCGTTGTGTACGTTGTCGCCTAGAAAGAGTACAAAACGTCATAATTATTGTGCAATAATGCTTGAAAATGAGCGCTGTATCATAGATGCGAGTCAATGCCCGATTGGATTTGGTATCTCGGCAGTACCATCACTATCGAATTCGATTCTCCAAGCTCATACAACCTGGAATACTCAAATAACCTCAATTTCAGTGAGCGTTAAGTCAACAGTAGAGCAGTATTGTTTGAAATTTAGGCGTGACTATCTTCAAGTTCGATCGGGTGGCAGTATTTGTGAGCGGACGCAGCGACAACGTTCAGAATAAGAAAGGAATGCAACGCTCGGCGATTATCAAAATTGGAGATTCGTACGTTTACGCGCATCAACAATTGAATTAGAGATTGTGCTTGACTAACAATCGAGATTTTTCGCAAAATTTCAAATATGAAAAGTTTTCATCGGCTTTCCAAATCTCGAAATCATACACCTATATAAAGCAGTGGTGTCATTGCGTGCGTCCGTCCGTCCGTGCGTGTATCCATTGCGAAATACACATAAACAAGTTTCGTAACACGCGTGCCTCTCCTCAGGATTGCGAAATATTGCGAAACTCAGGATTGCGAAACATTGCGAAATAGGTGCCTCGCGGAAGAGGAGAGGGGGGAGAGGGAAGGTGGTGGGGGGAGAAGAGAGGAGAGGATTCCCCAATATTCTCAGGGAACACCGGGCATGCCGTAGACATGCAGGACCCATCTGGTTTAAATATAATTTGTTTAGCTTGATTAAGGGTTACCCAAGAAATCAATGGGTACTGAATAGCTGTGCACCAAGTAGTCTACCTATACCTCTTCTCTATGTATCGTGATTGAGTGTAATCGTTGTTTGTTATAAAAAATCATTTTTTTTCAGAGATTACTTGAACGCGAATTCTCAATTAGCTCAGGCAACTGTTCATGTTGATGTTACTCTTGACTCGAGCAATACTGGATCATTGAAACTGCAGTCTTACTGGAATGCAAATAGGTTTGCTGTTTAGATTTCAGAGCCTTCATTATATTAAAGTTTCAGTTACCAGTCCGGTGTTTATGATGAGAACTTCGACACAAATTTTATCAATGTGATGAGAAAACTTCACTCTATAGCAAGCCTAATATTCACATGACTTAGATTGTTTGGGCTCCTTCGACATTGAGCTCTTCCGAAATTTCAAGTAATCACGACAATGCTTATGTGGACATACAAATGACTCCTTGGAAAGAACGTAATAGTCTCACGCATATGAATCACGTGAATAACTGCATATTCTGATAGTGATGCAGATTTTAAGTGATCGAATGTGATGAAGGCTATTCACTTGTTACTACTAAGGACGATCAGAGCTGGTGTTATGCAATGATATGGCCGCTTCCACCTGCTAAGGGATTCAACTTCTCTGTAAGAATTGAAAATGGACTAAAGGTGTTTTCAAATGTAAAACTAAAAAGAAATTTTATAAAATGCAAAACTCCATGTAATTGAAGGAATCATACGACATATGCCTCTCATCTGGTGATACATTACCAATTATAACCTCGAAGGAAGTGAGATTAGATGACAACACATGGTTTCAATTTTCACTATAGATCTCCCCATCAAAGAAATATCAACTTTAAATCTCCCCATCAAAGAAATATCCTAATATATATTTGCGTTACAGATCAATACTAGCCTAGATGATTTTCGCAACATCCATATGATTTTCATGAGTGTTTGGATAGGAATCGTCTGTGATAATGGTAATATTGTCCTTGGTCTCTCTTGATTCCCTCATTCTAGAAACTGGCCGCTTAATGTGGCAAGATGGACAGCTTCTCGATTACGATAATTTCTTTAATACAAGCCGCTTCAAAGATCCAGGTATTATGCATGTAGTTTAGTTGAAGTTTACGTTTTAGATTTCAATTGTTCGTCCGAATCAGGAAATTTCGTTCTTACATATTATTCCACCTTGTGGACGGCATTTTCACAACAAACAGAACTCGAATGTTGCATTTGCGCTCGAAAGTATGTGATGATGAAAGGATCTTTAATCCGATTTAAATCTTAATAAGTGATTCTAAACATTACATGCAGGCCAGTACAACGTTCAACAACGCCTCCTCCGGTCAATCCGAGCACAAGTGATAGGTAACTCGCAATCTCTACTTAAAAAAACGTTTCCCGTCAGTGACCAATTTCCTGTTTGGGCGATCATTCTTATTGTCGTTGTTAGCATTATCATCGTCAGCTCTCTCATCATTCTGATCGCACGCAGAAAAATACATTCGCTGCGAGCAAAAATGCTCGAGGTAGGTCGATTCCTGTGAGTTTTACGAATACTGAAAAATTCAGGAAAAACTCGTGAAAAATATCAACCCTAAAGCTCATTCACGCTATTATGATATTCCGGGCAGAGCTAATGACTGGGAAATCGATCGAATTTTTGTCAACATAGATAGTTCACATAAGCTTGGTGAAGGAGCGTTCGGAAGCGTGTTTTTAGGTCTGCAGCTTTCTTAAATATTCCCGCGAGCGCAGCATCGAAGACGGGAAGCACCTTCACCTTTTTTTTCATTCACGAGCATTCTTTGATATCAGCCCTTTAGGCCGAGTACTTGCTAAAAACGTGCCTGTCGGAATTGGCAGAACTATTGCCGAACTATCAGCTCTGACAAACAACAATGACACTGTGGCCGTAAAAATGCTCCACGGTTAAATGTTTTCGAAACTCAATCAGAGGGAAAACATTTTCAGATACGGCCGACCGTGACAAAGAAAATGAATTCCTATCCGAAATTGAAATGATGAAAAGGATTGGCTACCATGAACGTTTAGGTATCTAATAATATTTCTTCAATTTCAAAATATCTTTATTTAGTAAACATGCTCGCGTGCGTGACTCTCAGTCGACCAGCTATGCTTATCAGTGAATACTGTGCGAATCGAGATTTGCTTGGGTTCATGCGGAGAAAGTGAGTGTGAAAACCAAAACAACTCACAATATGACATTTTGCAGGAGAGAATACATGCTTGAACATCCAGATGAAACGAATGAGTCTGTTGTTATTACAGTCAAGAAGCAGTTGTTATTTGCAATACAGATTGCTTATGGCTTGGTATCTAAGTGGCGAAACAATAACGTTGAAATGTTTTTGCTTATCAGGAATTTATTTCGGCGCAAGGTTTCATCCATAGAGACATTGCTGCCAGAAATATAATGGTTGATGAGCATGAAACGTGCAAAATTGGAGATTTCGGCTTGGCTAGATTGATTGGAGAAGGAGACAGTGAATACTATAGAGCCCAGGCGAGAAAAAGGTTGAAAATAATTTGTTTTACCCTCTAAAATCAGGGCGGAAAAATGCCTCTCAAATGGATGTCTCCAGAAGCACTAGAAAAGTTTGTATTCTCAACAGCAAGCGATGTGTAAGTCATCATGCGTAACTTACTATCGTGCAGAATCTTTTGAATATGCGATGAATTGAGGTGGTCTTTCGGCGTACTCCTTTTTGAAATCGTTACTCTTGGAGGATCACCGTACGCTGATTGGCTGGTGGCGGAGGTCTTGCATCCGATTGTTTAAGTAAAACAGAACAAAATCCAGATTCCCACTCGGCTCAAAAGAGGTGAAAGAATGGTTAGGCCGGAGATATGCTTTGAGAATATGTGAGTTGAGAGGATCCGATAATTTGTGGCAACATTCTCTGTTTGACCTTCGTCAAGTTCAGATACGAAGCAATGATGCGATGTTGGTCAGGTCAGCCTTCCGACAGACCATCATTTTCGGAGCTGAGACAGCACATCGCTGGGCTTTTGGACGACGTAAGATAGTTTTCGAGTTTTATGATAATGCAAGCATAGTTCGAAAAAGGGTGAGAGAAAAAACTACCTCCATTACTTAAGCAAGCATGAACTCCTTCAGATCAATCAAGACGACTACTATCTCAAGCTGGACGCCGATGCGAACTACTATGTGCTGGAGAGCAATGCGTCGGATTGAATCCAATGCGATGCCCTGCTCTGAAATATCTGTTAATTGTATTTGTGCAACAGTTTTCTTGTGAAATACAGTACCGGAAAAAAGTATTTGGCCACTTTTTCAAACTGTTGTAACTTTTTGGCCAGGAGAGGAATCAGGCTAATATTTCTAGGGTAGACAGGGGATCCATCAGAGATTCAGATGACGACAGCGAAATTTCGCGGTAACCACTACTGTTACATAGTGATGACGCAATCTTAACTTCACTATTTCGAAAATTCATTTTTCCTCGAGGGAATTTTTCCCAGTCACCAGAGTTTTTGTGCATCTAGGCCTGCCCCCGGGCTACGCAGAGAAAAAGATTCAAAGTGATTGCGCTTGCAGCGGCTGCTGCAGGGTAGCTGTAAAATCAATGCCTCAAATTCAGAACTCGGCTTCTAGACGTGCTAGAGACCTGTTCTTGGCACCAATCTGCTTCTAATGGAGAGCCTCGATGATCCTGAAAGCATGACAGAGATTGTTCATCATTTGCCTCTGGGAGCCAAACAAGTCACTTTTTCAGATGACCCAACTTTGAGAGCTCACCATTCCAAGGGTGATTTTTGAAAATTCTTGGTTCCAGCGCAGGGAGACTCTAAATCCATGCAATAATCAATGGTCAAAATTATAGGGCTCTACGATAACTTTCCGGCCTGTGGCGATCGATTTACGAAGGCATATTCATCGTCAAAATGCTCGCCCGCCAACTTTCGATTTTCTTCAATGGTTTCCGATCGGGGTCAAACTCTGCCAGCTGGTAGCCCTTAACTCTGATATCATCTCAGCCAAGTTGCATAGTGGTTGCTTGACTACCAGGAAAGTTGTGCCTTTAGAACTGAAAAAAGTAGTTGGCGAGCGAGCATTTTGACGATGAATATGCCTTCGTAAATCGATCGCCACAGGCCGGAAAGTTATCGTAGAGCCCTATAATTTTGACCATTGATCAATGCATGGATTTGGAGTCTCCCTGCGTCGGAACCATGAATTTTCAAAAATCTCCCTTGAAATGGTGAGCTCTCAAAGTTGGGACATCTGAAAAAGTGACTTGTTTGGCTCCCAGAGGCAATCGATGAACAACCTCTGTCATGCTTTCAGGATCATCGAGGCTCTCCATTAGAAGCAGATTGGTGCCAAGAACAGGTCTCTAGCACGTCTAGAAGCCGAGTTCTGAATTTGAGGCCTTGATTTTACAGCTACCCTGCAGCAGCCGCTGCAAGCGCAATCACTTTGAATCTTTTTCTCTGCGTAGTTAGATGCACAAAAACTCTGGTGACTGGGAAAAATTCCCTCGAGGAAAAATGAATTTTCGAAATAGTGAAGTTAAGATTGCGTCATCACTATGTAACAGTAGTGGTTACCGCGAAATTTCGCTGTCGTCATCTGAATCTCTGATGGATCCCCTGTCTACCCTAGAAATATTAGCCTGATTCCTCTCCTGGCCAAAAAGTTACAACAGTTTGAAAAAGTGGCCAAATACTTTTTTCCGGTACTGTATTTCACAAGAAAACTGTTGCACAAATACAATTAACAGATATTTCAGAGCAGGGCATCGCATTGGATTCAATCCGACGCATTGCTCTCCAGCACATAGTAGTTCGCATCGGCGTCCAGCTTGAGATAGTAGTCGTCTTGATTGATCTGAAGGAGTTCATGCTTGCTTAAGTAATGGAGGTAGTTTTTTCTCTCACCCTTTTTCGAACTATGCTTGCATTATCATAAAACTCGAAAACTATCTTACGTCGTCCAAAAGCCCAGCGATGTGCTGTCTCAGCTCCGAAAATGATGGTCTGTCGGAAGGCTGACCTGACCAACATCGCATCATTGCTTCGTATCTGAACTTGACGAAGGTCAAACAGAGAATGTTGCCACAAATTATCGGATCCTCTCAACTCACATATTCTCAAAGCATATCTCCGGCCTAACCATTCTTTCACCTCTTTTGAGCCGAGTGGGAATCTGGATTTTGTTCTGTTTTACTTAAACAATCGGATGCAAGACCTCCGCCACCAGCCAATCAGCGTACGGTGATCCTCCAAGAGTAACGATTTCAAAAAGGAGTACGCCGAAAGACCACCTCAATTCATCGCATATTCAAAAGATTCTGCACGATAGTAAGTTACGCATGATGACTTACACATCGCTTGCTGTTGAGAATACAAACTTTTCTAGTGCTTCTGGAGACATCCATTTGAGAGGCATTTTTCCGCCCTGATTTTAGAGGGTAAAACAAATTATTTTCAACCTTTTTCTCGCCTGGGCTCTATAGTATTCACTGTCTCCTTCTCCAATCAATCTAGCCAAGCCGAAATCTCCAATTTTGCACGTTTCATGCTCATCAACCATTATATTTCTGGCAGCAATGTCTCTATGGATGAAACCTTGCGCCGAAATAAATTCCTGATAAGCAAAAACATTTCAACGTTATTGTTTCGCCACTTAGATACCAAGCCATAAGCAATCTGTATTGCAAATAACAACTGCTTCTTGACTGTAATAACAACAGACTCATTCGTTTCATCTGGATGTTCAAGCATGTATTCTCTCCTGCAAAATGTCATATTGTGAGTTGTTTTGGTTTTCACACTCACTTTCTCCGCATGAACCCAAGCAAATCTCGATTCGCACAGTATTCACTGATAAGCATAGCTGGTCGACTGAGAGTCACGCACGCGAGCATGTTTACTAAATAAAGATATTTTGAAATTGAAGAAATATTATTAGATACCTAAACGTTCATGGTAGCCAATCCTTTTCATCATTTCAATTTCGGATAGGAATTCATTTTCTTTGTCACGGTCGGCCGTATCTGAAAATGTTTTCCCTCTGATTGAGTTTCGAAAACATTTAACCGTGGAGCATTTTTACGGCCACAGTGTCATTGTTGTTTGTCAGAGCTGATAGTTCGGCAATAGTTCTGCCAATTCCGACAGGCACGTTTTTAGCAAGTACTCGGCCTAAAGGGCTGATATCAAAGAATGCTCGTGAATGAAAAAAAAGGTGAAGGTGCTTCCCGTCTTCGATGCTGCGCTCGCGGGAATATTTAAGAAAGCTGCAGACCTAAAAACACGCTTCCGAACGCTCCTTCACCAAGCTTATGTGAACTATCTATGTTGACAAAAATTCGATCGATTTCCCAGTCATTAGCTCTGCCCGGAATATCATAATAGCGTGAATGAGCTTTAGGGTTGATATTTTTCACGAGTTTTTCCTGAATTTTTCAGTATTCGTAAAACTCACAGGAATCGACCTACCTCGAGCATTTTTGCTCGCAGCGAATGTATTTTTCTGCGTGCGATCAGAATGATGAGAGAGCTGACGATGATAATGCTAACAACGACAATAAGAATGATCGCCCAAACAGGAAATTGGTCACTGACGGGAAACGTTTTTTTAAGTAGAGATTGCGAGTTACCTATCACTTGTGCTCGGATTGACCGGAGGAGGCGTTGTTGAACGTTGTACTGGCCTGCATGTAATGTTTAGAATCACTTATTAAGATTTAAATCGGATTAAAGATCCTTTCATCATCACATACTTTCGAGCGCAAATGCAACATTCGAGTTCTGTTTGTTGTGAAAATGCCGTCCACAAGGTGGAATAATATGTAAGAACGAAATTTCCTGATTCGGACGAACAATTGAAATCTAAAACGTAAACTTCAACTAAACTACATGCATAATACCTGGATCTTTGAAGCGGCTTGTATTAAAGAAATTATCGTAATCGAGAAGCTGTCCATCTTGCCACATTAAGCGGCCAGTTTCTAGAATGAGGGAATCAAGAGAGACCAAGGACAATATTACCATTATCACAGACGATTCCTATCCAAACACTCATGAAAATCATATGGATGTTGCGAAAATCATCTAGGCTAGTATTGATCTGTAACGCAAATATATATTAGGATATTTCTTTGATGGGGAGATTTAAAGTTGATATTTCTTTGATGGGGAGATCTATAGTGAAAATTGAAACCATGTGTTGTCATCTAATCTCACTTCCTTCGAGGTTATAATTGGTAATGTATCACCAGATGAGAGGCATATGTCGTATGATTCCTTCAATTACATGGAGTTTTGCATTTTATAAAATTTCTTTTTAGTTTTACATTTGAAAACACCTTTAGTCCATTTTCAATTCTTACAGAGAAGTTGAATCCCTTAGCAGGTGGAAGCGGCCATATCATTGCATAACACCAGCTCTGATCGTCCTTAGTAGTAACAAGTGAATAGCCTTCATCACATTCGATCACTTAAAATCTGCATCACTATCAGAATATGCAGTTATTCACGTGATTCATATGCGTGAGACTATTACGTTCTTTCCAAGGAGTCATTTGTATGTCCACATAAGCATTGTCGTGATTACTTGAAATTTCGGAAGAGCTCAATGTCGAAGGAGCCCAAACAATCTAAGTCATGTGAATATTAGGCTTGCTATAGAGTGAAGTTTTCTCATCACATTGATAAAATTTGTGTCGAAGTTCTCATCATAAACACCGGACTGGTAACTGAAACTTTAATATAATGAAGGCTCTGAAATCTAAACAGCAAACCTATTTGCATTCCAGTAAGACTGCAGTTTCAATGATCCAGTATTGCTCGAGTCAAGAGTAACATCAACATGAACAGTTGCCTGAGCTAATTGAGAATTCGCGTTCAAGTAATCTCTGAAAAAAAATGATTTTTTATAACAAACAACGATTACACTCAATCACGATACATAGAGAAGAGGTATAGGTAGACTACTTGGTGCACAGCTATTCAGTACCCATTGATTTCTTGGGTAACCCTTAATCAAGCTAAACAAATTATATTTAAACCAGATGGGTCCTGCATGTCTACGGCATGCCCGGTGTTCCCTGAGAATATTGGGGAATCCTCTCCTCTCTTCTCCCCCCACCACCTTCCCTCTCCCCCCTCTCCTCTTCCGCGAGGCACCTATTTCGCAATGTTTCGCAATCCTGAGTTTCGCAATATTTCGCAATCCTGAGGAGAGGCACGCGTGTTACGAAACTTGTTTATGTGTATTTCGCAATGGATACACGCACGGACGGACGGACGCACGCAATGACACCACTGCTTTATATAGGTGTATGATTTCGAGATTTGGAAAGCCGATGAAAACTTTTCATATTTGAAATTTTGCGAAAAATCTCGATTGTTAGTCAAGCACAATCTCTAATTCAATTGTTGATGCGCGTAAACGTACGAATCTCCAATTTTGATAATCGCCGAGCGTTGCATTCCTTTCTTATTCTGAACGTTGTCGCTGCGTCCGCTCACAAATACTGCCACCCGATCGAACTTGAAGATAGTCACGCCTAAATTTCAAACAATACTGCTCTACTGTTGACTTAACGCTCACTGAAATTGAGGTTATTTGAGTATTCCAGGTTGTATGAGCTTGGAGAATCGAATTCGATAGTGATGGTACTGCCGAGATACCAAATCCAATCGGGCATTGACTCGCATCTATGATACAGCGCTCATTTTCAAGCATTATTGCACAATAATTATGACGTTTTGTACTCTTTCTAGGCGACAACGTACACAACGACAACGCTCATCGGCAATTTAAAATGAACTAAAATCAGTTTAATTTAGCGCGAACTCGACTTACGGCCATGTCTGAAGGAGATATCGCTCTTCTTCCTCTCCGCTACCTGCACCCGTATACACACTAACATTTCCTTTGCCGCTCAAACTGTGCTTGTTCAACCATAATCCGGCCTGCGGCACGACATACACTCCACCCAACGAATGCGTCGAATAAAGAAAGACAAACTGCAAGTGGTGATTAAATGTTTTTAAAAGAAGGCGCTATGTTACGTACATCCTTCACTGGCGTATGAACATTGAGCTCGTCACTTTTGAGTATGAGCGTGAACTCTTGGTCGCAATCTAGATCGGCATCAGTTGAGCCAAATATATGCCAGGGTGAGAGACCATCGTTCTCAACTTTCTTCAGAGTTCCCGTCGCAATGCTCGCAATTTCGGCAAAACTGCAATCACACTTCTCATTCTTTCGGTAACCAAAGACATTTACTTACTACTCCGCTCACATAAGAATCACGAATTTGATATTTCTTACCTGTATGTTTCGTTCCCTACTTGTAGAAAGATCTTGCCTAGCTGATCCCAATTTGTGTACTGAAACGAAATTCAAACGGTATTGTGAACTGGGAAGCACACCTACGCCTTCTTGTGTTAGCAGATACGCGTATTTCGTGGTCCGCTCGAACGTTGAATTCATGAGCTACAATAGTTTCAGGAGGACAGTACAATCAAAATAATCAATATTCACCTTATGCACCACTTCATCACATGAGTATACAAAAGCTCTGGTGATGCCACAAATTGAAAGTACCAGTACGATTCTCATTAGTTGCATTCGAATTTCTGAATCTTAAATATATTATCATACTTTTGGTTGAAAGCAGGCAAGAAAAGCGCATGAATCGAGAGATTATTTCGAGGATTATGGCACTATGTCATCCGCGAAGGTGTGAAACGCGCCACCGGTACTCATCCTCATATCGGTGCATGCATTTCACGTTTCGCTTCCTCATAGACAAGGCGGGTTTAACTCGGCGTCAGAAGAGATAAGGAAGTAGTGATGATCATGTACGAAAGCGAGTCAATGCTCACGAGGGTGTGCATGTACTTTGATGGCTGCAGCCTCTTCCGGAATTCAGTAGTCATGGCAAATTCTCTGGTGGATTCTTATCTACAGTGACTGCATTTACTTGCAATTGACCTGTGCAAACAACCACCTGTGCAAAAAAGCACGCGATTTTCAAATAGTTTATCAATATTCGAATAGCTCAAATTACTCTGGTCCACTGCTTGTGTAACTGGGTAAAGTACACGTCCATGATGTTGCCTCTTCCGTCCGATACGCTCTGCGTCCTGAATTATAACAGCTAGTTTCATCCCACGCATGGAGTAGTGCAAACTCGACCCAATAACCCACCTCGACTCGCCCAGATACCATCGTAGATATCGAGGATGATGCCCCGTGTGCATCGCTATTATCACAGGTCCGGCGGGCGTTGAGCCGGCGATGGATCTGGAAGGAATCGGCTCCTTTCTTTCACTTCTTTGTGAACTATTTCGATGGAGAGTTCTCACAGAGCCAGCACAACATTCGCCGCGCATGTCCACAGCTGTAGTGTCTCAGGGGAGTCGGGGAATATGAAGACAGGCACGAAAATGACCAGGACGTCGAGAAGAATTCCAAAGGTGAGAATGTAGAGGCCGAACTCAACTTTCTGAAAATTCCTCGTTTCGCGGAGAATTGGGTAAACCTTGAGGTACTGACCTCGAGACTCCAGATGTTCTCCTTGAGCTGGATGCGTAATGACAGAGAGTACTCATCGATGCTGTGCTTTCTGCTCGCTTCGTTGAGGCGACGATGACGACGTTTGTTGTACCGCAGAAGGAACGGATGCATCTAAAGATTGTTTCTGAATTTTACAGTTTCAAGAAAAATACTGTGATGTATCTGAGAGACAAATAAGGTAAGGTTCTCACAACAGCAACCATGATGTTCGGCATAAATCCCATAGCGACAGTTATGTAGCAGTTGATGATTCCTGAGAATTGTACTAGATTTGTCGCTTATTGCCTAAGTTGTGCTGGGTTGTGCCCAAACCGAAGTTTCTTCTGTGATTCTTTGATTTCCAGATGAGAGAATCGTGCTTACTGCTGTGTTTTCTCTATGAAATTCACCTGTTACACATGCATAAGCAATCGTCATGCTCAGTGCAAAGACTGATGCGATTAGAATCGCAGATATGTGCAATCTCCTTTTCTTCTCGTAATCGGATACGAACACAGAAGCGCAGAGGCTGAAATGTACAAAACGAACGAATAGATCTTGAAATGAGGCTGAACTACCGTTCAATACCCACAAATGCCAGGAAGAATAGAGCTTGTAGCAGAGCTGCATATCGAATGGTGCAGAGCAGTGGAATCGGCCATTCGTACAAACCTGATAATCATTGTTCAGATTCATTTCATTTGTGCGTGAACGGTTGCATACCTTGAACTTGTATCAAACCGATCTCGTAAATAAAAAGAATCAATCGGACGAAGAATTCGGCAATCATGAACACGTAGAAATGCGTTGCAACCAACAAGAAATTCAAATGTAAAATCTGAATGGCTATGTTTATCCAAGATTGATATAACGGCTCACTCGATGCTGTATCATGTAGTGAATGCATTGACCATGGACAATATAGCCGAAACAGGAGAGAACCATCTTTATAAAAAAAATTGTTGTATTCTTCCGGGTGGAAATACCTCCAAACCGATGGAAATATAGTACACGTAGCGCATCTCGTCAAGTTTATTGAAACGTACGAACAGAATGAGCCAATATGATTGATTAGCTGGACCAATCACGGTAAAGATATCGCATTCCGGGTGAAGAAACGAAGAAAACGGATTCATCACTTGCCAAAGAGAAGATGAATGAGCATTCACTGATACGAAACATCTGTCAAGCAAGTAGGAAATGCAAGGTGGTGATGTGACTAGAGTTGATTACAAAGCAGAGCAAATCTATTCAGTTTTACTTTTCATCCTACGTCAGAACGGATATTTTGTTTCATAGCAGTGATAACAAAAAAATTGAATTTCGTACTGCAAAACAATACATTTGCAGAGCATTTTTGTCATTACAATGAATTGTACTGATCTTTTGGATCCATGCTACGCTATGAGTACGTCACTGACGTAAACATACATCGAACGGGCCGGTTTACATTCGATCTCTCCAGTTGCTGCTGAAACTAGTAGTACTACGCAGTACAGTTCGCTTTCCATTTCATCATTTTCGAAATCTTCATGCAATTCGCAATTGCAGTTCGATGATTGCGACAGGTCTGTTGCTTGCTCTTCTGATCGTTGGCGGAGCAGAGACTCTCGGAGCAGATGGGATCACAATCATAGAAGGAATCTTGGAAAGGACGTCCAACTTCTCGGTAAGTCATTGTAGACTTGTACTTGAAAAAGTGGAGATTGCAACCTCAAAAAGTTAGAATTCTAAACTCAAGAAGTCGATTTGCATAATGTATATTTCCCGGCAAATGCGTGTGATGATTTCCACGAATATGTCTGCGGATCGTGGAATTATACGGAGGACTCGTTCTTCGAGGTGATCCAGAAGCAAATCAACGAAGATCTAACTGGTACAGTTGTGCATGGATATCGCTACTCGCCGAATCTTCCAGAGTTGGTGAATCGGATCAACGAGACAGAAGCTGCGAATTTGTCCGAAACCGCATTATTCCTAGACAGAGTGTTCAGGTGAGATGCACAGCACTTCTTGTTGAATCATTTATTCTTTCAGAGAATGCGAAGTTTTCAAAGAGAATAAGAATCGGTCTTCGAATATCTTAGAGTTTCTGAAGGTAGGTTCTGCAGCACAAAACCAATTCGAATTGCACATTCAGCCTTACAAATTCCTGTTGGATCCTTCAGCGAACGTAACATGGTACCAGGTATCTGAGATGCTCGGGAAAGTTAGTTATTCGGAAAATTCGAGTTCGAAACTGTACTTTTAGTCATCCGGTAAACCGCTATTCTCAATCTCTATTGACAACGATGGAAAGAATTTACGTCATATCATCAAAGTGAGCATAAAATTGTTTTCTATTGTAATCGCTTTGCAGCTTCAACCAACAGATCCAATCGTCTCTGCAAGGAATGAAAACGTGCTCGAGAACAAGGTACTGCAACCGTTTTCTGTCCTCTAAACACCGACAATCATGAGCGTCGTTCAGATCTTGCGATTCTTCAAGCGGGTTGGAACTGAATGGCGCGGAGTAAGTAAACTCAAAAAATAAAAATAAATATCTTTACGCTCCAATGATGCGAAATATGTTTTCTCCATCCGTCGCGTCTCAAAGTTCTACGTTCAATTTCGCCAATTATCTCTTCCTTCCGGCCGTAACGATTATACCCGAACGAATATTGGAAATTTATCGACAATGTTTCCGCAGGTACAAATGTTCATAGCGTCACTCATTCGCAGCAACGCCTGATAAAAAAAAACCCGGAACGTAATCACTCATCCAATTCAAGATCGACTGGCCAGTTTTCTTCGAGAGTGCTGCGGAGATGGACGTAGATAAAGTGGGAGATGATTGAGATCAATGTTCCCTTGAAGTATTTCAAGGATATGTCGAGACTAGCCCAGTAAGTGGTTATCATCCAGTAACTTCAGGTCTCTTTTCTCTCAAAATATTGAAGAAAAAACTGTTGACAAATGTAATCGAGTAAATAAAGGTCCTTGAAACTCGTTCAGAGCCATTGATCCTGGACTGATCGGCATCCTCATTATGATCAGGCAAGGATCGGTTTTCATGGATGGTGAACGTCTTGTTGGGTGAGCCTAGTTTTGTTGAGATAGACTAAACGGCGGCCGATTGTTTCGAAAGTGCTCGCGGCCTGCCGCCGGCCGTCATTTAGTCTATCCCTAGTTTTGTTCCTTTATCGAAATAATGAACCATCTGAGATCCATTTATAACTGCATGGTTGATTTAGAGCTTCGCAATGCCGGCAAATCATTGAACGGACTGTGCCTGTTGCAATGGCTGCACTCTACAGTGAGCACTATCCCGATGCGGTATGTTCCTGGGTATTGATCTTACCTTACACAACACTTTATGTCTGAGGAAACGAAGTGATGGTTCACCGAGAGAAAAGGATACATGGATTGCTAAATGATAACTCGACTTGATGTATTATAGGAAACGAAACAGCTTGGAGGCGAGATCCTGGACAGTATTAAAAACGCCTACAAGGATTTGCTTGCTGAGAATGAGTGGATGACCAATAGCACCAAAAATGTTATGCCTAATTTACTGTCTAAACACAAGAGAAATATTTAGATAATTCGAAAACGTTTGGATCACATGAAAGCATATCTTGGACTTTTCGAAGTAGCCGAACCACTTTTGAGCGAGTTTTACTCTGAGGTACATTGAGCTATTGTTCAGTAGTATTTCGTGGCAAGATCGATTGATTTTCAGTATGATAACTGGTCCTCAAGCGAACCATGCAAGTCTCACGGCGAATTTCAGATATTCAAAAACAATGAAACAGAGCCCTTCGATTTTCTACCGATGAAATTCCACAGGAACATGGAAAAACATATACTTCGAGCCCTCTTCCGGAAGGTTTGTGCACTATTGTCTTTGCTCTCATTTTTCTAACGGTTATATGTAGCGAGATACTTCATCCTTGATCAGATTCACTGTGATGCACTTTAGGAAATATTCCTCAGCGTATTCGTTCTCGAGCACACTCCAGGCGCCTACTTCTTTGATGGATCGAATTTCATAGGTTTCATGTGTTTTCTAAATTTCTTCATTAAATGTCACTCCTCTCAGTGATCACATCCGGGCTGCTCCAGACTCCGTACATTTCACCTTCAATTCCTCGGGCTTTTTCGTACGGTGCCCTAGGAACGGTTATCGGACACGAGATCAGTCACGGATTCAAGGGATTCGGTATGTCACAGAGCTATGCTTCGGTTCCATTCGTCAAATGGGTCTCCCTAAACCCGATATTGCATGTTTGTCGATAGTTGAAGAGACTTGTGCTCTCTTGTTATGCAAATTGACGTCACTAAGATGACCCGTTTTACGTGTGAAGAACTCGAGGCAGGCGCTACAATTTGGATGGTTATTATCAGATACCTTCAACGATGCATACCTTGGACTGGAACCTGATGCAGTGGTTCAATTCGCCGAAAGAATTCAATGTCTAATCGACCGATTTGACAATTTGACGGTGCGGTTTTAATCCCGTTTATGCATGCAAACGCGTTCACAAATGCATCTCAGGACCCAGCAAGTGGGAGGAATATCAATGGAACAGTCACTAGAGACGAAAATCTAGGTGATCTGACTGGCATTCGTGTGACAATGAGAGTAAGTTTTGGAAGTCCGAGATTTTGTCGAATTCAAGTATTGGATGCCCCCCCCCAAGTACCAATACAGGCTTTCGCAAACTACCAACGGGTGAACGGAAAGGAGAGATCACTGGAGTTCAAGGGACGGAAGTTCACGCCCGAGCAACAGTTCTTTGTCGGACACGCATTGGTGATTTATTTTCAGATACATTTTATTTTCTGATTTTTCTAAGAGCTGACCCAACCTCATGAAACGTATTTTTTCAACGCGTTTTTCAAGTCGACTGGGAAAATACGAACAAATACAATTACAATAAAATATACGCGCACTCACTTACTCACCTGTCAAAGAATCAAAAGAAGACTACCCGTACTTATTCATTTTCTCAGACGAACTGCGGTCATCCCCAGCCCTTCGACCCCTCTCACGTGCACTCTCCCTCCAAGCTACGAACCAATGTACAACTTCAGCAATCTCCGGAATTTTCCAAGGTGACAACATAATCATTTATTGGCAGTGGATGTATGGGAAGAGGAAGGAGGAAAGGGGAGAAGAATAGTGTGCACAAGAAAGCTCACTTGCAGGCATTCAACTGTCCTGCCAGCTCGACCATGAACCCGCAAGAACGCTGCCGAATTTGGTGAATTATTGATGCAAAGGAATAAAGTGATTCCATTCAGTTCCGTCTCAAAGAAAAGGAGATTTCGTAGCATTCTTGGTTCATTTCATCAAAGTACTCCGAGATTTAGAGATCAACGCTCGTAAATTTAGTCGCCAATCACTAAAATAGTCTAGTTCGATCACGATATCCAATGATCACTTCCTTGTCGCATTTATGATTAAAATTCGAGCACTTGCTATTGGTGTTCACGGAACGGCTTTTGTTCAGTCCCATTCGACTTTAAATCGACGCATTTTGTGAGGCTAGAACGAGTCTCTCACACAACAGAGAACTACGCTTTCTAATTCTTGGAATCCACTCTTCTTGTCAGCCATTCGATGCATCGACACAAGAGTGCGAAATGCGGATAATCGTCTCATCATTTCACACACTCTCTCACTGGTCAGAGAGGCGAGAGAGCGTGCTAAATGAAGAGACGGCAGTCCGTATTTCAAGATCTAATCGACATGAGGACGTTCTTCGAAACACGGGCGGCTTCACCTGCCAAATCAAAGAGGCACAAATCTCTGAGATGTACATCCAACTACAGTATGTAATTGCTTCAGGGACGGTTCCGATCTTTTCCATCATATCTAGATGCCAAGCGGCGACGTCACGCGCATAAACACACATCGACTCTTGGATAGTTTAGATTCTTGCTTCAAAGTCACTCTTACAACTAGCCAAGTGCAGTTCTCCTTTTATTGATTTTTCCTTTCAATATTCATTGCAGTTCTATGGCGACCATAGGTCGTTTGGTCGGTGTTGCTCTGATGCTCGCAAGTAGAGCAGAAGGCCTTTTCAGTAATAATACTTTTCGAAGTTTGGAAGAAATACTGGAGAAGACAGCAAACTTCACCGTGAGTCTCATCAACATCTTCATTTCAGTCGAAGTGGATCGAAATTAGCCTTCAAGCAATACGTTTATATTATAGCTTTGAATTGTTTTTTTGTGTAACTCAACCGTACTCATTTCAGGTCGATCCATGCACTGACTTCTACGAATTTGTCTGTGGCGCGTGGAGATCTAGAGACGATTCATTCTTCGAGGTGGTTGAGACGCAGGTCCAGGACGAACTAACCGGTACAATGCTGTTTTTTTGTTAAAAACTAATGGCAGTACCTCTCAGAAGTGCTGGAACGAAACAAGGAAGCAGATCCCGCACATTTGTCGGATATAGCGGCTTTCCTGGGCAGAGTGTACAGGTGAGTAGTGATCCTTTTTCGCTGATGGTTTTTTCAGGGATTGTGAGGTCTTAAAGAAAAAAAATCGCCCTTCGAAAGTCTTGCAGTATCTGAAGGCAGGTTCTGTCAAACGAAATGAATTCGATTCAATCATTCAGCCATTCGAGTTCATGCTGAACCCGGCAGCGAACGTCACGTGGGTTCAGATTTCACAGTTTCTCGGACAGGTTACTTTTGGAATATTCGAAATATTAAAAATCAACCTTTAAGTCAGCCGGTGATCCTCTATTTTCATTCGAAATCGATGCGACAGACAATAATTCAAAATTAATAATCAAAGTGCGATTCAACTAAACCATTGCCACTATATTTCATTGCTTTGCAGCTTAAAGCAGCAAATGCCTTCATTGATTCTGATCAAGAAATCGCTATCGGAAAAGAGGTTTTCCTGACTTTTCCGATCATTACGACAGTGTAGGAAAAAAGAGAACCTTTCAGATCGTTCGCTTTTACAACAAAATTGGCTTGCGACAATCGGTAAACGGCGCCGAGAAGATAAGCTTGCGGTAGTTTAACAATCAACACTATTTTTGAGAAAAATATCTTTTGTTCAGTGAAGATATCAGTCAGATGTCGCACTTATACGCGCAATTGCAACAACTATCGCATCTAACAGGCAATCACTCGGTCATTAACTTCACTAGAATGAATTTTACCCAATTATCCACAACTTTCACACAGGTATGTTTTCCAGACAGTTTTTCCTCGTTCGATCAACAATGTCGATCAGCCTATTGAAAATATGGTCCGAGATTTTTCGCATCACCACAACATAAACTATTCAGATCGAATGGCCGTTATTCTTCTCGAGTGCAGCGGATATAGTTGTTGAGAAGGCTGAATTAGAGAAGATGGAGATAAATGTACCCCAAGAGTACTTCAGAGAGATGTCCAGACTTTTCGAGTGAGTCACTGGCATACATCAATAAGGTGCAAACAAAAATATTTGAATCCGAACGTTTTCTAGGAGTCGAACGATGTCATTTGCCATTTTCTTGCACCAGACAGATATTTTCCGCTTGAACCGAGATATTTTAGCGAAATTGATCCGAGAGTGGTCGGATTGCTCATAATGACTAAACTCGCGAAGGAATTTGTAGTCGAAGAACTTCTTATGACGTGAGTTCATGTTATAACATGAGGTTTTTCGATGATTATAAAATGGGAAATATTTTAAACTGTTTGATAATCTACATTTTTTTCTAGATGGAGAAAATGCCCGAGTATCCTTTTTTCGCTTTTGCCTGTTGGAATGGGACTACTCTACAATGAGAACTATCCCAATGAGGCAGGTTCAGGGTCTAATTTCACTGCTTAGTTCTTCCTGCAGGACACGAGACTAATCTCGAGTGAGATATTAGGTGATATCAGAAACGCTTTCAAGGAGATGCTTGCTGAGAATGATTGGATGAGCGATGGAACAAAACATGTTGGTAAATATTTTGTTTTTACCCATAATACAAACTTTCAGATTATTGGAAATCGAACAGATAACATAAAGATTTACCTTGGACAACTTTACACTGAAGAACGATCAAGCTTGAGCGATTATTACTCCCAGGTATGTTGGACAGTTGCCGAAACTGATCAAACTTGCTTTACTTCACTTTTTTCAGTTATATACGAGCAACGACCCGGAGCCCTTCGAGTTTCTAATGATGAGAATGATCAGAAACAAAGAAAAGCAAATAATGCGAGGTTTCTTCGGAAAAGTTTGTACGCCGGGTGTTTACTTTCCAATCAACGCGAAATTGTACGAGTGCAAATCTCTGATTGCTCAACGTCGTTTATCGATGAGCCAGCATATTTTAGAAATTCTCATTCTTCCTGAGCGTCTTCTGTCCAGAGCACATACCCGTCGCCTACTACAACGAAGGATCGAATTCAATCGGTCCGTTTTACCTGCTAAGTTCGACATTTTAGCTATTTTATAGCAACATTTATTATCTAAAGTGAATTTTTTACACCATAATCAGTGATCACCTCTGCCCTTCTTCGACCACCTTTCCTGTCTCCCTCTCTGCCTCGGGCCATCTCGTACGGTGCTCTCGGTTCGATCATTGGACACGAAATCAGTCACGCGTTTCACGGATTAGGTATGCTAAACCAAATCAATGCAATTGGAAATGCTGTCAGACACCTTCGGCGATCCGTATCTCGGACTGGATTCTGATGAAGTGACGAAGAATCGCGAGCGGATTAGCTGCTTGATCGAGCGATTCGATAACGAAACTGTGAGTTTTGAGAATCGAAAGATTTGCGAATCCTGCAGTTTTCAAATTCAATGTTAATTTATCCATTTTAGGATCCTATCAGCGGAAGACGCGTCAATGGGACGTTTACGAAAGTAGAGAATTTGGGAGATCTCACTGGTGTTCGTGTGGCGATTCGAGCAAGTTTTTTTTCAATTAGAACTGAATACTTTCCCACCAAACTATTCTAGTTTGTGTTGGTCAATTGCATGATACGACGAGCGAAAAACGTGTACGAATAATCCCTCAAATCACGGATACATATAGCACGGGTTTGTGCGTTATGTGGCAACAGGTACAAGATTGGTATAGACGAGTTTATCCCGCGAGTATGTTTAGGTGACAATAGGTGATGGTTGTCGATCCGTAGATGATGATAGCGTCGGTGGTAGTAGCAACAAGAACGTAGTCGTTACAGCTGTAGGCGAGGCAATACGAGTGCGTAGATGTTGTAGAGGGGAGATTCCTCTATCTTCCCCGTTGCTGGAATTGGTTCGGTATAAATAGACGCTCTCTCGAAAGTGAAAAGTGTTTCACCCCTTTCGAATTTGTGATTTACAAGTTGAACAATATTAGCTCCCTTATTGTTTTGATTCGTCATGGTTCGGTGTTTCTAACGCCGGTAGCTGCTGAGCCACCGAGTGACTCAGTTGCCACACGTCTGCTCTCTCTTTCCCTTCTAATTCTGTATCATCCCGCTTCTATCATCATATTTGTACAACATCATCGACAACAAGCTTGATTCTTAGAACTATTTAGCTCATTGCAGGCCTTCGAAAACTATCAAAAAGTGAATGGAAGGGCTGAGCCTTTGATGATTAACGATAAGGAGTTCACGCCAGAACAGCAGTTCTTTATTGGACGCGCTTTGGCGAGTTACTTTATTTTTGCCTTCTTTCTGTTCGAGGTGTATTCTTCCAATCGTAAGGGAAAAAAACAACACTGCACCAGAAGTCTTCTGAAAGATCGCATGGAAGTGCCCATCAACTAACTGTCCTCTAGACACATTTTTTTTGAAATCTCTCCGAAGATCTCTGTTATTGCTCGACAGAGTGCGAATTTTAATATCACTCATCATATATTTCAGGCTGATTGCAGTAATTCCGATCCCTACTATCTCCCTGACGAAGAGGACACGCACGCTCCTCGCAAGCTGCGAGTGAATGTGCCATTCCAGCAGTCGCCCGAATTCGCCAAGGTTGAAGATGTCTGGGACACTTTTTTTCTGGATGGAAAACTGTAAGAAGAGATAGGATAGGAGACAATTTGCAGGCATTCAACTGCCCTACAAACTCGGCCATGAACCCGCAAGAACGCTGCCGGATTTGGTGAAGTTCGCACATATTGTGAATATAATAAAGATATTCCGATCCCATGTTTCAATCGTTATGAGGACATGCGATCTCGTCGCACTGTTATGTCGCTTGCACCACATTTTCGAGTTATAGAGTGCAAAACTGACAAATTGGATGCTGACGTGTACAGTATTTGCTGATATGTGTAATCTTCGTCCGATCACGATAACAGATTATTATTTCCTTCTCACATTTCGAAACTGGTTACGTGCACTCGTCATTACAGTCGCGGAACGGCTGTTTTTCACTCACTTCAAAAATCGATTTGCACTCTGAGAGGCAAGAGTTTCAACCGCAACAAGAAAGTATTTTTTCGACTTCTTGGAATTACATGTTTCTCAGCCATACGATGTCTCGATATCTTTCTATATGTTTCATGTATTCTACTAATTCATGTGGATACTAGACATCACTGTGAGTAGCAGCTGCATTGGGCAATTACATCCAACGGATAGTTGTTTTGATCAGACGTCTATCGGCTTGAGTGGTTCTATAACGACTTGGCGGTTAGAATGAACGTGTCGCTACGGTATGGTCTGGAGTTGGACCGCGATTATCTCGTCGATATAGTCTTCAGGTATTTTGTTTCGAAAAGAATATCGCAATTTGTCGATCTGTTTTGTCAGTTCCGAGACGCAAATTATTGTACGAGTAATATCTTTTCTTTTCAGAGTGAACACCATTCTTCCCGTTGTGTTCTCACTCACCATTTATCCGGCCGCGTTTTACCTGCTCATTTCACATGGACCTTCAATGGATCGAGGGATTCGAATGGCCTACATTATCAATCTTGTAAGTGCATAGTTGAGAGATTTGTCTCAACTCTTCGATTTCAGATTTCGCTCGTCTCCTTCGACTGGATATTCGCGGTGTTCGTTCGGTTGTACACGTTCCAGCCGTACGGACTCTACTACTGCGAGGGAATTCTGTGCAGTTTGGGTGCGAGCAAGAGAATCGTCATGGTTCGTTGCCGGGTTCTGACGAGGCCCTTACTCTGTAGGATCTATAAAGTAACACAGAATAAAAACATATTCCCGTCTAAAACTTTCTCGTGCGAACTAGTACTCTGAGTGAAAACGGAATTGCCTCAAATTATATATCTTAGTTCACCTGCAGCACTCACAGGGTGCATTTGCTTCGGCGATCGTGGCGGACATTGTCACTTTTTACGTATTGATGATGCGCATGCATCAATTAACCGTCACTGATCCGACCAGTCGCTGGAAGTTATCACCGAGGCAAGCTTGCAATACAGTTCCTGGTGTCGGATAAACAGAAGCAATGTTTACTGAAACTTGTGGTCGCTAATCCAACTAACCAGGAAATGAGCTATTTTCACCTGCAGAGCAACAGTAATTGATTGCATTCACAGGAGCCAGAGTGTTATTTACGCGTCGCTCACATTATCTTGTGCCGTTAATCTAATTGCTTTCGTCATCCTTACAGACGATGTAGAAAACTACAATGAGTTGATCAAGGTACATACACCCCTAATTATTTCGATTATTGAACCATTATTCTCACACCAGGAACCCGAGTTAGAGTGGTTGGTCAAACGAGGAGGCACAATCATTATATACGCAGAGCCGGGCAAGCAAAGCGGTTTCATAATCGGTACGAGAATGTGTATTTTGATGGACTTTCAATTCGCATTTCAGAATACTTCTTGGGCATGAGTTTCGTAGCACTTTTCTTCCCGTTCTTCGTTTTCTTCAGCGCGCACGCTTTGGTCTATCTGCTGAAAAATCAACAAGTAACGTTTGTTTTCTATTGCCTCCTCTCCCGCGCCGATGGCTTCAATAGACAGATGTCTGTTCAGATCGCAACATCATCCAAGACTCAACTGATCACTCGGCGATTGTTCATTACATTCGGGCTGCAGGTGAGATTGTGATTATTGTATTGTGGTGTAATATCAGGCACAAAACCATCGAGTCTGTTCTAGTGATCTGAGTGAACTAACGAAAATCGGTGGAATGAACAAATTTGAGATGCTCGGTGCGACGTTCTTCTTTCTCGCGCCAATCAGTGCGATTGGGACCTCGAGTATCCTGGATTTTAGCTGGATTCTCTCGCTGCTCGGTCTAAACCCGGCCCTGTCGGATCCACTGCTGGCAGCTATTCGATTTTCCAGCATTGTAAGTTAATCTTTCTCTCACAAAGATATTGTGACATTGAAAAAAACATTTCAGTTGTTTCTCGAGCTGAACACCACTCAAACGGTGCTCGTCTTCCTTGCACTCAATGCGAGACACTTCAAAATGTCCAAAATCAGCGCTGCCATTCGTCGTCCTTCAGTTTTCGCGATTGAGGACAAGGGAAATTTGGCGAGAAGGAACACTGCCGTCTCCATTCGATTCGATAATTACTAATATTTCGCTAGTGCCAGAATTGATTTTGATAAATACTGATCAATTCATTTTCGTGACAGTTTATTTCTGTTTTTGTTCAGCATTTGCCCATTGTATTTTTAATTAATTCTTTATTTCAATCAACATTTGTGCAAACTATTCAAAGTTATCACTGATTTTTGGTTATCATTCGTAGGATTTGGAAACAGAAGACTAAACGCAGGAATCTTTCGCAGTCGCCGCATAACAATCTTCCGGTGCATCGCGCTTCGTAGGATGAATACGAGAGAGAACTGAGCTGCATCGAATACAAGCAGCATCTGATAAACATCAACTTGTAGATGTATTGCGCAAATGTTACGTCTCAGTTTGCTCTCTAGCCGATTAGAGATACCGTGAGAGAGCAAATCGGTAAGTGTAATATGTAACATACCGTAGTGACAAATCGTAGGACTGCGAAGAGCGGTCCAGGTATAATGCCGCTCAGATCGTGAACACTTGAGATTAGAACAAAGGTGAGCGGGAGTGTGAAGAAAATCGTCGCTCCCACGAGCTGAAAACAGCAATTTCTGTTGATAAATGAGAATTGGAGAATTCGCTAGCTCACCTGCGTGCTGAATGTATCGAACAGCCGCTGAGTTAACAGTTGCGTCTTCGTGGACACAACATGCTAAATGGTTGTTACAAAGATACAATAGTTTGAAAAAGAAGTATCACCCGGTTGCGCTTTCGTAAATATATCAATGCGTGAGCAATGTAGAGTGTGAAGAAGGGAAGGAAGATAACGATAGATACCAGTACGAAAAGAAGCGCTGGAAATGACAAAGCAGGTAATCGAATCGTAGTGATAACGAATAACATTCGAGAAAAAGTAATTTTAGAGCTTTGGCAAAGTATAGCGAAATTATGGAGAGTACTTACCTAGTCGGAATCGGCTTAATATTCCAGGCACACCAAACAGTAACAGTGTCCCTCCACGTTCCACTAGCCAACTCAAATCGGCACCCTTGAGTGCGAACTATACTGCTGTGCATGATCCAGTATAAAACCTTGACTACTTCCTCATAGTTATCAACATCCGCTCCAAAAACGATGAATCCAGCAACATTCAGCAAACAGAATGAGGTAAGCAGAGTATAAATTACCAATTGCACGCTGAAATTCAAACGAATGACGAATGGGTGATTGACTTGGGCGATATAATTCCTTACGGGACCGAAAGCTTCCATCGACTTTTGGCGTCGAATACGGTCAATTGGTGCAACTGAACCATCAAAATGAAGAATACAGTTATGGTCAAAGTGGTCGTCCAAGCAAGAACTCCCTTAAGTTCTTTGAATAAGATACTTTCCTTAATTAAAGCACATCCGGAAAGGGAGGAACTGACCAATATTACTTGCTTGCTAAAGCCAATCTTAGCCATTAATCCCTCGCAGTAGAACAGACCGTATGGAGGAAATTGATAAGCTCCGACGAAGACAGAGAACGTCCAATCATACATTACATGAGCAATCTCAAAGTATACCTCAACAGTACAATAATATTGCTATCAACTCACCACATTGGCAAGGTATGCAGCGCGTATTTCGAATTTCATTCCTTGAATGCCTACTGTTAGTAGATACAAGTTCATGGGATATATTGTTAGTGATGAAATGATTGGACCGATCGAGTACATCCTGAAAGCAAATCACATCAAATTCACATTTACATGCTCATCACAAGTGCAGAAATACCTGAATGCGAAATCCATGAGATAATCGCGATCCCATTCTAAACCGTATCTTAGAACCGTCATGTCTGACTAGACTGCCACAAAGATTTTGTTGATAACTGCTCGACTGATACCGAGAAGCCATTTTAAAACAGCGTTTAAGTTAATTTTCCATAGAACTGTAATTAACAGTTGTAAATATTCGTAGACATGTAATTGGATCATAAACCGATAGATTGGTATAATTTTTTAAGTTCTTTTGAACGTCTGTCGGTCGATCAGGTTTTGAGTTAGAACTATTTGCCATTCCAATCAAAGAACAAGTTTTCTATTTCGGTAGCTGTCATTCTCTGTGATCTACGATACTGGAACATTCTCTCTATCCATCATTAGACGCCGATCTGCTGATGTTCGGATTCGAGTGGGATCGCGACTTTCTCGTTGATATTCTCTTCAGGTTCAACATATCGTTCGATTCTGTCTCGCAAAACTCGAGGATTCAGGGTGGACTCAGTCCTCCCAATCCTTTCTTCTCTCGCTATTTACCAAGCTAATCTATGGTTGTTGCTTGCTGGAGGTCCAGTCAAGATTTGGGCAATCTGCGTAGCCTACTTCGTAAAAGGTGGGATTTCAGTTGCTTCACGAGCTGCTTTTATCGTCATTCTTCGAAACGATACTAATCGAAAGATTGTTCTGCGTCGCCTTCGTGGACTAGCAAGCATACTGAGATGAATCAGAACCACAACTACAAAATCAGTGTGCCAATTGTCTGCAAGCTCATGAATCGTTGTTGTTAGATAGTCAGCGCGCAAGTTCAAAGTCAGAAATTTGATAATGATCAAATGAATAACTTTGTCAAGTTGTCATAAAATGCTGTATAATAAAGCCACGAATTCAATTGAGCTCGTTGTGTGCCAATTTAAAACGTTTCATGCATGCTGTTTCTAAATTGTAACTCAAAGGTACGTATGAACAGCTCAGTGTTCAAGAACAGTGCGTTTTGCGCTATTGCTAGATCTTTGTAGGGATGAAAAGCTGTTTACCGTAATCACAGAACAATTTACTATCAAGTTATAAGATATTGACTGGTATCTGAATGCATTATATTAATGATCACCGTTCTTGTCGGGACAGGTGCGTTGTCTCGTTCTAAGAATTTCGACTTGTTTTCATATAGCTTTATCATAATATTGACCACCATATAATTGATTGACAGTGTAAGATGCCAAACTTTCATCGCGTTCATTATGTGATAATGAATATAATTGTTCGTACTAGTTCTGAAATGACGGTGAATATAATGTTCGCGTTACTGTTGCCAACAAGCAGTAACTTTGTTTCAAACAATCGTACTCACGTATTTGTGATATGACGCCGTTCGCGTAAGAATCGAACAGTTCGGGAATGGGCCGGCACATCCAAAATGGGTCGATTGGCTGAAAGTGTGTGCTTTGGGGTTCTCGGGGGTGCTGATGAACATGCGCATACTCATTTTGCATTTTGAGCGTCCGTCGGCTCCAGACGACGTCACGTCGAAAACCATTTTATTTCTATTTCCATGTTATAGATAGCGCTAAAAATAAGTGAGCGCGGTTCCCAGGCTAAAATTTGATGCTGATCACGCCTGTTGAGGTCATTTTTCATTAATTTCAAAAATGCTTTATTTGAAAAATGGGTTTTTGTAGAAAGACCCGTGCAGGCTTAGCAACATACACCATTCGATGCGCCTTGAAAAGAGGATTTCGAAAATGCCCCCGAACGTATGAAAATACCTTTGGGTTTTCAAATGAGCAAGGCAAAACCGAGGCGAAACTGAGTGGGAGCGACGTCTCTCTCCTTTGATCTGCCTCTTCCTCGAGGCTTCCTCGAAAATCCCATTTTACAAATAAAGCATTTTTGAAATTAATGAAAAATGACCTCGACAGGCTTGATCAGCATCAAATTTTAACCTGGGAACCGCGCTCACTTATTTTTAGCGCTATCTATAACATGGAAATAGAAATAAAATGGTTTTCGACGTGACGTCGTCTGGAGCCGACGGACACTCAAAATGCAAAATGAGTATGCGCATGTTCATCAGCACCCTCGAGAACCCCAAAGCACACACTTTCAGCCAATCGACCCATTTTGTCTGTGCCGGCCTTTGATCGAGTCTTACGCGAACGCCGTCATATAGCGTTGCCTAGTTCTAGTTACTCGCTCGCATTTCAAAACCCTCACCATTTAAAATTGTCGAAGTTTCTTTTCAACAATCGCTTTCATATTGTCACTTGATTGTTCTAGCTCAGAGTATATCGGATTCCATCTTCGATGGCAATGGTACTACGCTACGGACTCGAGTGGGATCGCGACTATTTCATGGATATCGTTTTCTGGTATTTCTTCGCATTTGTTTCTCTTGATAATCCCGACCCTTTGAGGATCAACTCGGTTCTTCCCTTCATTTCTCTTTTAACTATATATCCGGCTAACTTGTACTTGCTTACTGCTGGCCCCTCGATGAACTGGGAAATTCGGACTGCGTATCTCGTGAACCTTGTGAGTTTATTGGCTTTTGATTATTTTTTTATCGAAAGAGCTTGAAATTTGTTTGTCAATACCAGTTTGGTTCTTGTTTGTACCACCACGATCTCGGGAATAACACTGCCTCTTATTTCCGGTGGCTCACGTCGGCTGTGACTTGATCTTCACCGTTTTTGTTCGAGTGTACTCGTTTTCGCCGTACGGCCTCTACTACTCCGAAGGCATTCTAAGTCGAGCGGGTTTCGGCAAGCGATCGATCATGGTAAGTGCATGTTTGTTGCCGTCGTCACGGTGCGTAATACGAAATTGTATTTCTGCATGGTTTCTGGTCTGTTCGGGATGGCACAATGTATGTAGATGCGGAACGTAGTTGGCGCAATTCTGTTCCTAGAATTCAAGAACAAAATAAACTTGTTCCAGGGAACTCTCGCTTTCGGGATAATCAGTATCATCACTACCTTCTATATCTTGATGATGCGTATGCATCAGTTGACGGTGGCTGGAGGACAGAGTCGATGGAAACTGTCGTGGACGTACGTTTTCAACATTCTTCTTGGATTTCTATTGACTCTGGACTCTGAAGGACTCAGCTCATCATTTACGTCTCCATCGCCGGTATTTGCACAGTGAATATGGTCGGATTCGTGCTTTTCGGGACCGATGTGAACAATTATGAGGAATTGGTCAAGGTACGGCGCAGACCTATTTCAATCCTAATTGCTGGAGCAGGAACCAGAACTCGCATGGTTGGTGGAGCGGGGAGGCACATTGCTATTGTACGGAGAGCCCGGCAAGGACAGTCGCTTCCGTTACGGTTAGCAATCAACAAAAACAGATTTAAAATGAGAGCATTCTCAGAGATCCTATTCCTACTCGTTTCGGCGATTCTATTCCTTCCTTTTCTTCTACTCTTCATCGCACACGCGCTGATCTACTTGAACAAGAATGAGAAGGTTTCAGAGATGAGAGATGTACGCATATTATTCTATCTCGTTACAGCAGTCCAAATCTTCCAAGACGCAAATACTCACACATAGACTATTCGCAACGTTCAGCTTACAAGTTAATGACGCCTATAGAAAATTCTGAGTTTTGTTTTTTAGACACGAGGAGCGATCATATTCTTCATCCTCCCTCTTGGTTTCATCCTTACAACGAGCGTTGTCGACTTCAGTGAAAACATTCCTGGACGAGTCTTTGCTATTCTTCGATTCGTTAGCGGCGTACGCTTCATTTTTTCTGGAGTAGTATTACAAAAATACAATATTCAGATGCTTCTTGAACTGAATCCACCTCAATTCGCATTCGTATTTATCATGCGGAATGAAACACATCGACAAATTCTAATTCGACGACTCATGAAGCTCTCAATATTTCCTCAAACTCGCAAGGACATAACGAAGACCAATCAGCCTGCGGTCACTTGGCTTAGCTCGGAGGCATAATGTGACGATATTTTTTTTAATATTCCGATTGTGATGAAGCTGAAATTTCATTACTTCATTTTGCCTGCACACAAAGTTGTTTCTGAATGATACACGGATCATCGTATTCGGATTAAGCATATTGAATCGCTTGCTTATTTGAGATATCAGAATACTTAAAGGTGGACATTCGATTTACAAAATTTACTTTCTAATCGGCTACCCACTTTTGATAAACCCGATTCATTAGTGGATGAAGCAGGATTGACAAGATTGTATTATTGAAGAACATGAACATTCCTACTACTCTAATTACCTGAAATCTTTCAACTGAGCCGAAAACAACTTATTGAACACCTACGCTGTGTACGTGATCATTAGTAGTTGGAAGGCCAAATTTCACCGAAACAATCAACATGGAAATGGGGAAAATGAACGTGACAATTGAGCCCCAGAGCTGGAAATCGAAAATCGTAGTGCGAGTCGTACGTGAAAGGCTCACTAGAATCTGAAGCATCCTGTTCCCCTGATCTTTTGATTTCTTGGTGCTCGTAAGATTTCGTAATTTCTTCTTCTCTCTGAGAAGTCAAAACTCGCACGTCTCGTCTGACTCATCTCTAATTTGTAGTGCTAACCTGCGTAGAGCAATCGCGCTGTAGATCAAAATTGCTGGGAACAATGCAGCACCGTAAGCTACGGTAGCCGAGAGTATCTTGACTTCTACAAAGAGTATGCCATTTCGGTCGATGACTTCAAGAAATGGACCAATATCAAATGCCGGAGTGTCGAACATATCTCCCCAAATGAGCACATCCGGATTCTCTTGCAGCCAAACGAACTCGGTTCTCTGAAATGCTGATTTGTTGCAGAAATTTGAGTCTGCATGACCCTACATTGAGAATCGTCTGCTTTCGCGGATCATCACCGGCAAAGAGCGCAAATCCAAGCACGTTTGACTCAAGAATAACACCCGTAAATCAGGATAATGTTTTGACTAGAATTAGGTTGAGTTTTATACAGCTCAGATTTGTCTCCTTCACCGTACTGAGAAACGAAAACCGGAGTTGATGGAGAGCAGATTTAGCAATCTCATCAGGATTACAAATGTCATGATCAACGTGGCGCTACCACCAGTTAGGCCGAGAAAGGTCTGCAGATCGACATTGCAGGGAAAACAAATGCGTCACTCGCCATGAGCAGTATCGTGGGCGCTCCCCTACGACACAACAGCCCATTACAAACGAAAATTGGCATTGGAAAGAGCGGATATGGATTAAACAAGTAGAAGTTGTGGATGTCATAGAGGATTTGTATGAACTTAAACGGAAAATCACTCAAATTTCTGAAGAATTATTCACATGATATGCGGCGATTGCGTTTCGAAATTCCCTTTTGTACATTGGACTGTGCTTGAAAAGAAGGTAGAGGAGAACAAAAGCCAGCACAATTGGAATCCATCCAAAGGAAAAGCAGTAGATTTCAAGGAATCTAAATTGGCGTTATATGAGAATAATCGTTGGAGAACAATGATCGTAGGGCATGAAATACGCACGATCCCACTCAAAATCCATTGAGTATCCGTGATAGTTTACCATGGCTTAGAAAAAGTTAGTGAAGGCACGTAGAATGGACGTAAGCACCGGTGAGGATTCTCTAGACCTAAATGCAGGCTGCTTCTGTTCAGAGGAGTAATTGCTAGTGTAGTTCACGAAACTAGAATGGCTGGTATGAGAGTTCGAAGAGTGGAAGAGTGCAAAAACAGAACTACTGATTTGTTCACATCGTACTGCTCGTTATATGACGCTGGGACGTCCCTAAAAAGCCCCTACATCCTCTCCTTCCCCTTTTCGCCGTCACCCGCCGCGATAGTGTGCGTCTGATAAACAGTTCAACTCCGAGAAAGGAATAAAAATCAACTTTATTTCGCAGTGAAATTGCAAAGACAATCCAGTCTGCACACATTTTCTGCACACATTCTGCGCTCGGAAGCAGAACGTTCGATGAGCTCGATACTTCACTTAATTCTTCGTAAGAAGTGTCAAGCCATGTCGGTTTGCGAAGTTGCTGAAACAAAAATGATTTCACTGGAAAATGAAAAGTACTTACTGAATGTGACTTGACTCCTTCGCGGTTTCACCTTTTTAAATCGCTTCCGTATGTGATAGATTATGATTCTTCAAAGATATTAGCACGTACGACAATTTGTCGAATATAATTTAATGACGTACTTTTGATACACCCGATTCATCATTAGATGAAGCAGGATTGCAACCATAGAGTTGTTAAAGAAGAAGAACATTCCCACTACTCGAATTAGCTGTAAACACAACGTAATTTGAGAAAAAAAGAGTAAAAGACAAACACTGTGCAAGCGGTCATTGTAAATGGGTACACCGACTTTCACTGAAAGAATGAGCAATGCTATGGGAAGAATGAACGTGATTATTGCGCCCCAGAGCTGAAATTATATTTCAAGAGAAACATTTATCAAAAAAAAAAATCTGAAGCATCCTGTTTCCTTGATCGTCTGATTTCTTCAGGCTAGTTAGGCTTAGCAACTTCTTCTTTTCTCTGAATAAGTGAAACATCGCACCTTTCGTCATTTCAACTACTAACCTGCGCAGAGCGATGGCACTGTAGAACACGCTTCCTGTGAATAACAGTGCACTGTATCCTGCGGTTACCGAGAGATACTTTACTTCTGCAGTAAATCGAAAGTAATTTATCGTTAAAATATTCTTTGGAGTTGAACCTATGTCGAACACGGGAGTGTCAAACATCTCTCCCCACACGAGAACATCAGGTTTCTCTCGGAGCCACGCGTACTCAGATCGCTAAAGCTTCGTTTCGTTACTATAACTTTTCAAATGTTGGATCTACATTAAGGATAGTCGGTTTCCGCGAATCGTCGCCGGCGAACATCGCGAATCCAACTACGTTCGATTCCAGAACAAAGCCTGTGAAAGCGATCAATGCGACGGTCTGTCTAAAAAATCGAGCTAACACCGTTTCTTTGGATATGTAAGGATCATACCGTACTGATAGTCGAAGATGGGAATCTGTCGGTAGCAGATTTCGCAAGCGCATAAATATCACTGTTGTCATTATCAAGGTTCCGGTAGCGCCAGTCAGGGCAAGAAATGTCTGCAAGTTGACCTTTTTTTGATATTGAGATGAGATTGGAAAAGAAGATTGAATGTATTGACTAACCATGAGCAATGTTGTCGACGCTTTCCATCGACACAAGAAGCCATTGCAGACAAACATTGGCAAGGGTAGTAATGGATATGGATTGAACAAGTAAAAGTTGTGGATATCGTAGAGGATTTGCACGAACTACAGGTCAGTTCGTAACGTCAAAGGGAAAAACGTACATGATAAACGATGATCGCGTTTCGAAATTCTTTTCGGTACATCGGACTGTGGTTGAACAGAAAGTAAATAAGAACGAACGCGAGAACTATTGGAATCCATCCAAAATAGAAGCAGAAGTACTCAAGGAATCTGAAAATACAATGAATATAACGGAAATTTTAAGAAAATTACGGCATAAAGTAGGCCCGATCCCATTCGAAGTCCAAAGAGTAGCCATGATTGATAACCATCGCGGAGATGAATGAATTTTTTACTAGACACTGAATGCTTCAGTGGAGATGCTATAATAATGGAGACTGTCGAAGGTGTAATTTCTAGACGAGTGGAAGCAATGGTTAAAGTTGATTGTTGTTCCATTGTAAAGAGAAAAGGTAAATGTAGAGCAGCAGCTTCTTTCAAGCGTCCGTAATAAGGGGTTGACAGTAAGAAAGATAACTACTAGGTTGCCTGATCTAGCACAAAATTGAGTGCCGTCTGTACTCGTAAGGACATCTTTTAAGACTTTCCGCTGCCGTCATCGGAAGCGGAAGTTCGCCAATCGGGCGTTCACAAGCACTTTCATATTTCCGCTTCCCGACTAAATTGCAGACTTGATTCGAACAAGCAGAGAGGCATCATCTTTATCTTGCTAGTAAAGCATTCGTCACATCATCAATCGTATAATATTGATCATTTTTAACTAATAAATTAGTTCACTGAGCGGATCGAGTTCCTGTACGTAAGCGCTCGGTCTTGATCCTCCTGGAGAAAAAGTTTCACCATTGAATGAGGTCATCGAACAGGTGTGGAAGCTCACCTCCGTCGCCACTCTCTGCGTCGTCTTCGCTGCTCTCCAGTAGAAGACGATCGCGACGATACAGAAGAAGGAGATCAGTACAAAGTGCACGTGCATTGACATCAACGGAGCGACGAAGAATATGATCGACTCGGCGAGTGACTGAAAATAATTTTTTCACAAGTGATTATCGCGCACAACAATAGAGTGTGCTCCGATACGCTTCACCTTCAGTCATAACGCAATGCGAAGAAGCTTACCTGATAGAACTTGCTCATCGAGAACACTTGAGCGATATTCTCGGGAATCACAAGAGCACAAAGCACCGTGCGAGAAGTGTTGAAACTGTTGTCCGACATGCCGAATAGAAGGGCGATAACAAGAGAGAGTATCGGGCTGAAACACAAACTGTGTTCTATTAAAACCGTGTATTCGGGTCCCGCGCGAATCAATCCTATTTGTAAGTGAAAGTCCAGTACTACTCAGGAAGTATCGAAGCAACGAAGGATGTACCTCGGCTCGAGCAGTGGAGTGCTTCCACTAGTGGGCGAATTAGTGGCCGCCGGCGGGGTGCTCAGCTGCGCCAGGATCATCGCTGCCATGAAGAGAACCGCGCCTGAACTGAGATTTGACATCATTTTTGCAGTCAGAAGTTACCGATGATAAGGGAAGGAAGTTGCGCAAAGTTCTTGATTTTCTTAGCTGCGAACGAAATCAGGACGCCCACTGAAATCAAGTCGTATTTCGAATCGAAATCGGGGTTGAACTCACTAAGAATCTCGCCCGACCCGAACACGATCAGGTACATAGCGGGGAGGAAGATGTGACCAGAGAGCGCCTTGGAGAAAACCAGCGTCGTTGGATACGCGCCGACCCAGAAACCTGAAGTTAATCAACCCTCAGACCTCTGTGAATCTCCTAAATCAGAGAGTTGGAAGTGCAACACTTCTCCAGGTAAAGAATGATTCAGTAAACTTTGAGTCATTACATGTAGTCAATCCAAGGAAGCAGCACAGTGGAGCGAGTTGAAGAGCGCGAGCATCAATAAATGTTGAGAATATCTTTTCTGAAAATTGCTTTTAGTTGATTAACTGTTTGCATGAACTCAATACACTGTGCCAGCGCATTTAGATTTTCAGCATCGATACACTGGCTCATTTGTCATTAAGAGAGTGGGAGAGATAGAATGGTTGAGACGATGGCTGGTATTGTGAACTCGCGCCCCGCGCAGCTCGCTAATTAGCAGTGAACTATCCGATTTCGTCGACGAACGCTCACAGTTTCACCCAAACTCACATATTTCTCTTGATTCTCAGTTTGTCATGTAAAACATTGTGTCAAATGAAGAGACAATCAGCGGAACTATGAACTCTCCCACTCACTCTAATGAACTCACTCATTTCGTCGACGAACGCCACTCTCTTTCTCTTGGAACTGGCAGCTATCGAGTGCACGACGTTCTTGGGCGGAATGAGCACGAAGATGAGGTTGCTGACCAGACAAACTGCGGCGAACGCTCCGTAGATCATTCTGAAATCCACGTGGTAATGAGGTTGTCAAAACTATTCCAATCTTTGCACACTGTTATGATTGGGAAAGGCTCAAAACGGTGAGTAGAAAAGAGATCACGGGGGCACACTCACCTGATCTCTGCCACAGTGAACTCTCTGAAGCTCCGGGTTTTGCCCATTGGTGAAGTCTCATTCAGCAACTGAGGTATATCGGAAGGAATAGTGCCGTTGAGACCATCTGTCACACTGATTCCAAGTTCTGGCGAATGCTTGTGCGCGGTGAGTGCGAGCACGCAACCGCCGGCAATCATACTGAATACATAATTTCTTGCGATCTCTAGCACTTGGAATACCAGCTGGTCGCGAGTGCCCAGGTAAGCGTGGAGTTGCGCTCGATAGTTTTCTTGGTAGAATGTTCAGTAAGGTAACCGCCATGACCGGAGTAGAAAACTTAATATATTCCTACTTGGTGCGATTTTCGCCGTGATCAAAACTCACTCGCATATCCAATTCCAATAGTGGCTGATGTGATATAATATGACAGATAGTGAATGTATTGGAAAGTGGCTAGATGGATGGTGAAGAGAAGAGAGCCGAGAAGGAGTGTATACTGCAATCTTCCCTTGTTTTAGTGCTCTTATCTCTCAACTAGCGTTCGAAATGCGGGTCGCCGTTTCTCCATTTTACAAACTCTTCCTCCAGAGGGGAAGAAACGGCTGCTCGTATTTCGAACTCTACTCTCAACTGACCTTCGAACCGAGAAATCCGAGAACACACGGAGAGACCAAACTCGCCAACATAAAGAACACAGTGCAGATTCCGGCTCTGAATTCAATTTTTGATCATAGAAAATCGATAACCACTCACCCATAGAATCCCGCGTGCGCTGCAATACTTTCCGGGGCACGATCGTGAACTGAGCGCAGCACCGGCTCAACAATGGCCAAATGAGTTTCATAACCTAAAAAGTATATTGAATCGGTCGTATACGATGAAAGCTTACCCATGAACATGCACATATTGCCCAATCCGAGAAGGAATGCGCATGAGAGGTCGTAGATCGATTCCCTCATCTTCTCGACCAGAACGTTGAACTAGAGCGAATGCTGCTACGCCGACTTGATAGTCGCCTTTTATCCTCTCATCGAAGTGATCGCACGTCATGGGATCGCTTAGCGCGTTCACTGCGTTCTCACCTATCACCAAGAGCAGAGTGTAGGCGGAAATGAGAGAGAGTTCTCAACGTTGTACTAGTAAGGTGAGAGATGAAATGGCGCTATTATGAAACGGTTCCACTAGGGTTCGTAAGATCTTGGTAGAATGTTTCCGCATTGTCTCAGAGGTGGATACAACATTATCATTATCATTTTCCGACGACCATCAGAGCTTTGCTCGATGAAATGGGGTTCATTTTTGCTACCCTGGAATGAGGTAATGCTGTTTTTTAACTTGTTTTGAATCCGTTTGAACACGGAAGCAATCTTCTAATTCGTACATTTCTCTTTTCTTAGTTTCCCAACTTGCTATCGCTCTCCCTTTTTTTGCTTCCTTTCATCTCAGTGGGAGTGACGGGTTCACTCTCAGAACTGGTGCTGCGAACGGTGGAAGATGCACTGACTTCCGCAATGAATTTACAGACCATTGTAGAAATAGAAGATTCGGGAGATTGCATTGTTTTGTGTTATTCAAATTATGGTCTTTCTGATTTTCGAATTGAGATTTCGAAAATCTTACAGCTTACAAGACTTTGGCGTAGAGCGTTCGAAGAGAAATGAATCTCAAGTTTTCAGATTAAAATCATTACGAATGTTGGAGCCTTTTCTCTACGCGCGCTCTTCGGCAAGGAGAGAAGGAATAGGTAACTAATGGTTTTGCGAAGATGTTACTGCTCTGGGTGCGAGTTGCACTGATCACTGATAAGGTTTTATTGGAAGCCAAATTGCTCTGAAGGAATGCGAAAGGAGCAAATCGAAGTTTCAAGTGTCGCGCGCAATTCTTTTCACACCGACATACGATCGGGAATTCGTTCAGAAGAAGATGCGGTGCAATCACGAAATCTATCTATCTATCTGAGCAGAGAACGAAGATTTTGTCGATGAGCTTCTAGAAGTGCAATCATGAACAAATATTACATGCCAAATCCAAATACCGCTAAACGACAAGTCATCATCTCTTTGCTTAGACTGCTGGTTATCACTATGCTCGCATTATTTTTATGATCTCCAAACTCTATTCGCAAATGCTTGTGCAATCTCGTAGCCGAGATGAACACCGACCAGGATCACATAGCGAATAACAAGGCTACATAACAAAGCTAAACTTTGCGATCTGATTCATCTCGTTAAGGTAATATGCTAGATCATCTCGCTCTATAGGATATCGTAATACACCCACCTCTTTTTGCATTACTTCCTCTCTGGTTCACCGTGGCGTGTGAGGATGACTTCTTGACAAATTTCCGACCCAATCGAATCCTCTATTGCTGTTGTTTGCGTGTTTAAGTTTGAATATGTTTCGAAGAGGAGTTTTGGCAACATGCTGTTCTAATGAAAGGCTCTTTACTGAAAACAGCATACACAGCGATGCGGACAGTCGCCGATTCCGTGCACATTGCGACGATTAGCGTGCTCGACGCCCTCGCGATCTGTGCCAATCTCGTTCTGCTCTACGCCGTTCGCACCAGGTTTGCTCTCCTTAACTCATTCTTTGTTTTGTCTGTGATAAATAATGATTAAAAGTTAACGAAATCAAGCAAAAACATGCGCCAACTACTCAACCCTTGCAGAACACAGCCTGTGATGCGTACCTACTCGATTCTGCTGCTGAACAATGCACTTCTGGACATTGCATCTGCTACCGCAAGTGTTCTCGCAATTGCCAGGTGATCCAATCACTGATATATTGATTACACTCAACTGCATTTACGTACTGTTCAAAACAACAGCCATAATTAGATTGGTATACATTCGCGAAGGTCCCTCTCAGTTGTATGTCTTCGTCGGGCCTTGTGCGATAGTTGGAGCATGGTTTTGCCACCTCTGTCAGAGTAAGCAACTGTTCTATATTGTGTTCAGAAACCAAGATGTTTTGAGTTTGATTGGAGCAAAATATTCAGCGCTTCACGCGTATCTCGTGTGTCATTCAACGCTTGTTCTGCTTCATTCCTTCTGTTTTCGTCTGTTCTCGCTGAGAGACAGCGGTCTTCGAGGATCCATCACAGCCCGAGCTACTGTAATTATCAGCGGTGCCCTCTACGCTCCGACGGTTCTGATGATGGTAAGCCCTGTAGCACACCGGCTGATCGTGATGCTTTAGTATGAATAACAATTACTCACAGATGATGATGATGAAAAACATAACCAAAAGACTGAATTTATTATTGTCAAAGATGAGTATGATAATAATTATCGATTCAGGCCGTAGTTTACAGCGCCTACGAGAATGTTCCGCCCGAGTTGCTACAAGGCCTACACTTGGAAGTGTATCCAGCGATTTGTATGATTTTTGCAGCTCCAATTATGCCAATACGCGAAACTTATGTAGGGTACAAGAGCGTATTCGATTACCGCTTCGTCATTGCGGTTTCATATGTTGTTATTGTCTCTCCGATTTCTATCGTGTCAATATTCATCGTTCGTAAGCGTCTCATCAAACAACTGAACGTGATTGTAAGTGTCTATATTGTCTTCAAAAACAATGTTCTCCTGCAGAGGCCAGATGCAAAAAGTCTCCACTCGCATATTGCTAAGGTAATCTGACGTTTATTTATGAATCTAACAATTCAAAATTGAAAAATTCAAGGCGCTATCATATCAGCTCCTGCTTCCCATCGGGCAAATAACGGCGTGCTCACTGTGGTTGCTGAGTGTGGCAAACGTGTGGACTGACGAAACTTCGGAACGACTTGTGATGATTGTGAGAAACGATTTCACACTCGCCCTCGATGAACTTTATTTGCAGTGCAACAGCTTCTTTGCCCTCGGTTCGCCGTTGATCAATCTAACCTTTCTGCCACCATATCGGCGCATGTTCGGCCGCGTGAAAATAGCCCCGATTCAGTGAGAACATGAATTATTCGAAGAGTAACTATCTTCATTTCAGAAGAATAGCAAGTGTCTCTTCGAGAACTTCCGAATGAAGTGAATTGAACTCAATTTAAAGGGCTCTGTGTGGATAAACGGGCCCCATGGGAATACAATGGCCCTAGAAAAATACTAAAGTCTTCGACAGTAATCAATTCATTGATGGTGCCATCTTATCGGGCCCGCTTATCCGTACAGAGCCATTTAAAGTTCATGTGTTGCCAACCAGAAGCGATTTCAACGAAGACGATCTTTATTATTGCACAGTATTTTATAAACTTCCTATTTTATAAACATCCGTAACGTCATGAGCAAAACCTTATCAGTGGAATACAGACCACATCGTTCAAAACGATTCACAACAATTTAATAATTCCTAATCTTGTCGCCAAGTCGGCGATCGTCTAAGATTCCTTGAAGAGTTTAGTAAGTGAGGGCTCGCGCTCGGTCCTCCTGCAAATGTATCAGTTTAGTGAGATTTCTAACAAAAACGTATGTTGAAATCCTACTCATGTTTGCCCAGAGAAGTCACATCAAGTGTACGAACCTCCTTCTCCGCTCTCCTTGTCTTCTTCGCCGCTCGCCAGTAGAAGATGATCGAGATGAGGCAGAAGAAGGTGATGAGAGAGAAGTGGACTGTCATCGACATCATCGGAGCAACGAAGAAGATGATAGATTCGGCCAGCGACTGCAATTTAGCCTATTAGAGATATTTGACTTTTCGGGTTCAAGCTACGAGAAAATCTGTGCAAGGTTGAGGTTTTCATTTTCAAAACTTCAGAATCAATTACACAGAGAAGTTCTGCAGGAAGCTCGTACCTGATAGAACTTGCTCATCGAGTACACTTGCGCGATGTGCTCCGGGATGACAAGAGCGCAGATTACAGTGCGAGACGTGTTGAAGCTGTTGTCCGACATGCCGAGGAATAGCGCGATTACGAGGGCGATCATGGGGCTGAAAAATAGATTTTGAAAGGGTTCGAAGCGAATTGGAAGCCTGTGATCACGCAAAAAGTAACGTTCCTTACCTCGGCTCGAGCAGAGGCGTAGCTTCACCGGTGGGCGAGTTGGTAGCTGCTGGAGGAGTGCTCAGCAGCGCTAGCACCATGGCTACCATGAAGAGAACAGCACCGACAATGAGCGAGGGCAGTTGGGCAAAGTTCTTGATGCGCTTGGCAGCGATCGAGATGAGGATGCCCACTGAAATTCGATGTTTTATTGCTGCCTGGGGCCTTCATTGCACACGTTCTATAAAAAAGATATCGTCACTCACTAAGAATTTCTCCAATTCCGAAAGTGACAAGGTACAGTGCCGGGAGGTAGATGTGTCCCGAGAGCGACTTGGAGAAGATGAGAGTGGTAGGGTAGGCGCCGACCCAGAAGCCTGCAAGTTGTCAAGTTTATGTAGTAGTTACGAGAAACGCACAGGTAGACAGCCAAGTTTATGTAGTAGTTACGAGAAACGCACAGGTAGACAGCCCAAGGAAGCAGAATAGCGGCGTGAGTTCGAGGGCACGAACATCAGTGAACGTGTCGTAGATCTTCTCTGAAAATAAAAGGAGTTCAAGTTGTTGCACAGCGAACGGTCACATCCGGGACAAAGTCAACCATGATCAGTGATCACTTTCTCCCATTAGCGGCAATGATGCGATGGCCTTGTGGTGCACTACAGACTAGCGAGCGCCTCTCACTTTCTCTATCTAATTGAACGAGTGAGTCACCGAGTTGATTGTTCTCTCATCAATCGTAGACTAGTGATCGCGCAGAGAGAACACTCACGCCTTTGACCAACGAATCCAGCGCTTTTTCAGTTCGAATCGAATTCTAACGTACGCATTTGGTCGACGAATCCGACTCTCGTTCTTCCGAATCGACCTGCGATCGAGTTCTGGACGTTCTTCGTTGGGATGAACACGAAGATGAGGTTGCCCAGCAGGCAGACTCCGGCGAAAGCTCCGTATACCATCCTGAGAGGATTCTCAATATCATTTCCGGAAATGCTTTTTTTCAGAAAAGAAAGAAACCTACTTGATCTCCTCATCCGAGTACTGTCTGTAGCTGCGCGCCTTCTCCACAGGAGCTGTTCCATTTAGGAGCATTGATCCCGAATCAGTGGTGTTAGTGATGATTTCAGAAGTTTCGACTGGTTTCTGAGCGGTCAAAGCGAGCACTCCTCCGCCGGCGATCATGCTGAAAGTAAGGTATGATTTTCGAATCAGAACCTTCCTTTTCTCGAATCATCGTCAAGAAACGCACCAGCTAGTGGCAATGGCCCAAGTGATCGCTGAGTTTCGCTCGATCGTCTTCTTTGTTGAGTGCTCAGTGAGATATCCGCCATGGCCAGAGTAGAAGACTGCAAGATTTCTGTTTTCAAAGATCACTAGTGTTATTCCAGATTAGCACAGTTTCTGCAGTTCCCAGCAACCCTCAGGAATGTTGTTTTTGCTCACTGTTTCTTGGTAAGTAAGATGATGAACTCTTGTTTTTCAAGTTCGGGATTGCCCATGTTTCGAAAACACTCTTCTCAAGTTACTCACGTGCATATCCCACTCCAATTGCAGCCGAGGTTATGTAGTAGGGCAGGTAGTGAATGTACTGGAAGCTAGCTAGGTGGATGGTGAAGAGAAGCGATCCGAGTAGGAGGGTGTACTGTAATTTCGAAATCATATTGATTCGGAACCGTGTAAAAAAACGGTGAAAATGTATCGTTCTGTACGTAAAGTGAAGCGACAACGAACCTTCGATCCCAGTATGCCCAGCACACAAGGAGACACCAGACTCGCAAGCATGAAGAAGACAGTGCACATACCGGCTCTGCAATTTATAACTCAATTCTGAGTAAAAATCGATAATCACTGACCCATAGAATCCGGCGTGCGCCGATACCGTATCCGGCGCGCGATCGTGAACTGATCGCAGTACTGGTTCAACGATTGCTAGTTGAGTATCGTAACCTGTAGAAACCAATCGATAGTTATGAAACTCATCGAACAAAACAAATTCTGAAAAAAACATACCCATGAACAGGAACATGTTGCCCAGTCCAAGAAGGAATGCACAGAGAATATCGTAGACTGCCTGGCGCATTGCTGTAGAAGATGTGTGAATGAGTAGAGGCGAATGGTGGAGGGAGGGTCGGGGATCCTTTTATATCACTCAAGATGATCGCGCAAGAGAATGGGCTAGCGTCGTCACTCGGCGCGTTTCAACGCCAGCACATGCGCCAAGTTAGAGCGAAATTAGAGAGAGAACGAAATTGAGAGATCGCAGCGCCGCTTTCACTTGTTGATCAGCGAATATTGAGAGGAAGCGTGGGAAGCAATGGGACGAAGTTCAGCTAATGATGTTCCGCGACGCGACTCAAAGAACAAATGAGATCAGTTCGGTAAGTTCGCCCCGTCGGCGAAATGAGCGTCGAATCAACCGGAAATCGAGTAACAAACAACTCGGAAATTCCGGGGAGATCGCGTAAAACTGATGCAATCGGTGTTAATGAAAGTGATAGTTCTGTGATGACTATTTATGTCTGTACCTTGTGCACTTAGAATTAAAGTGTGCCGACCCCTGCGAACTTTTCGGAAATTCGCCACTTGTCATGAAAAACAATGACTAAATGTATGGTCCAACTGTCAGAAACAACAATATTGAGGAAACCACAATCACACTGATACTTCGTACTTAGTGCATTTCCGTAGGGACCGAGTAATATCAGCTCACTTTACCATCGATTTGCATAATTATCATTCAAAGTTTTGACTGTTTTTAGTTTAAATGTTGATACTCTGTGGAAAGTTAATGGCTTCATTTGCTTCCCAGGAAAACTGTGACGAGAGGAAATAACAAAGGAGAGAGTGGAAAAGGCCTACAAAAAAACGAGCCATTCAATAAGATTTATGTGGTGTTAAAATCTCGGAAAACAAGTTGGAAAAGTGGAAAAGTAGTGTTAATTTCTGAATGGAAAAGTAGTTGGAAAAGTAGCGAGATTTGAATTCCCGCAATTTTCGTTTTCATTCATTTTTCATCTCTCTGTGAAACAATTGCCTTCAAAATCGATCTCATCCATTGTGACGTCAAATCAAACGTGTTGTTCAATTTTTGTGGTCATTGGTTCAGAGATAATTGAGATAGCGGAAAGCGCGGGAATTCAAATTCGAACACTTTTCCATTTGCCTACTTTTCCAGCTACTTTTCCAACTACTTTTCCATTCAGAAATTAACACTACTTTTCTACTTTTCCAACTACTTTTCCATGATTTAAACACCACATAATTGTATCTCTGATATCGAACACATACCGTTGCCATAAAATCTTATAAGACGCAGTTACCATGTTATGTGCTTTATCGTCGAATTACAATGAAATATGCGATGAAATTGATTCCTTATTGTTGACACTTCAATCAGATGCCTCCCGTATTTCTCGCTCTTCATACTCAAGAAAGCCTCTTCATCACCTTGCAATACGTCTTTTGCTTTTCGACGCTTCTCAACTCGATCGCTCTCGTTTGCCTTCTCAAGCAAACTCCACCAAATCAGTCGACAATTCGTAAATACCTCATCTTCATTCAGGTGAGATGATATAAGGAGGTGCGAATTCGTTCGTTCCTTCCAATCAAGTACTTTGTCCATTTTCTTATAATTGAAGAACCTTCAACTGTAAGGTCAGCAAAAAGCCAGCGATAGAGTGTGTGAAATTAAGAACGTTTCCTACAATTGAAGTTCCTTCAACTGTAACGTAAAATTAAACACTTTAAGGTGTGAAAGTAATTCATGCGAACGAACCAACGAAATCACCCCTTCTTATATCCATCAATCCTTCAAAGTTCAGATGACTTGTTTTCTCCTTTCAGGTGCTAGTAATCGTTGCCGACTTCGTGCTTGAGTTGCTGTGCGAACCGATGCCGCTCATCCCGCTTCTCGCTGGTCCGGGAACTTCTTCATAATCAACAAACACGAAGTATTTCAGGATACTGCTGCGGATGGATGTGCAGAGCCGGTGTGCCTGTCGCCGTTTTGTTCGTGAGTTAATTGTCACTCAAGGAGATTTTTCAACATCTCTTCACTTCACTTGGGTTCTGAACATTGCATGTTTGTTCACAAATATATTGAAGCATTGCAGGGAATAATTGTCATGTTGCTGAGTCTGATCGGAGTCGCGGTCATCGTGTGCTGCGTGTTCCGCCATCAGACGCTGCTCAGTGATTCGCATCCTCTCAAGATGACCAATGTAATCGATCTGCAGCTGAACGCAACAAGCTGGCAAAGCATCTAGTGAAATGCGATGTTTAGCAAAGCTTGCTCTTCCGTACGATTCTCTTCGGCTTCTTCACAGTGTTTCCTTCACTCTTCCTGATTGCACCCATAGACTACGATCGAGTCGAGAGAACGATTGATGAGGTGGCGTCACAACTAGAGTGCGGAAAGCAAGAGTTGACTCTCACCATTCTGCACGCACTCTCAACGGTCAGAGTGACGAGAGAGCGTGCGGAATGAGGAGAGTCAACTCTTGCTTTCCGCACTTTAGTCACAACACCTGAGGTGAGGGTAATCAGGGCGACTTCAGCACGATATGTCGTGGATGCGCGAGAGATGCGCTTCATACCTTTTCCTCGAGAGAACCACGTTTATCGTTTGCTTCTGCGTTGGCGTGTTTTTGGTTTGTTCTTCAACTCGCTTTTTTGATCAATTTCTTCATCTTCAAGATTTCACGTTGTAGGTAGTGATCGCGGCAACAGCTATCACGCTCGGCCTGTTCGGTCACATGTACTATGTCCTGCACAGGGATGTAATGGTTGATTGTAAATTTGTTTAAGCACTTTGTCTTTCAGCCTGATCGTCGCAGTGCTCAGAGCGTCATTCTCATACGGAAATCGCTCATCGTCCTGTTCTTGCAGGTAAATGAGTCTTGCAGGCACAACAAAGATGCGGGAACACTGTATTTGGAACAATTGCAAAGACGATAACATGATTGTGATTTAGTTAGCAGTGCCTCTGATGCTAATCGCCGCACCTGCAGGCTTCATTTTCGCAGGACTGATCTTCCCGGACCTGATCACCTATGGTGAGTTGACTCGATTGCCTTTTCACGATTCCACCGTTTCATTAGAAATTGTTTCAGAGCAAAGCTTGACCGCCTTCTATGTGATAGCCCTGCATTCGATCGGGCACAACACGATTCTGTTGTCAGTGACAACCGCGTATCGCTCGTTCATTGTCGACTTTGTAAGATGCAAGTGGATCATGGCTAATCGGGTGAGCTTCAATTGGCCATTTTTTATAATTAAATTCGGTTAACTTTTTTTAAAAGTCTGTTTCAGGCAGTAGCTGACAGTGGAATTGGAAGCCAACGAGTTCAAGAGATCACCGTGAAACAGACGACTTCCCACAAGTTGTCGAATAATAATAATAATCCTAATGAATAACACGTTCGGGATCTTGCTCGTTTATGTATGATCGACAACAAGGAAATAAACACGAAAGATATTAGAGATATGACGACAATAATTAGGAGTGGGCTTCTGACGCAATGCTGCTCGCTGTTATCGCAGTGACCAACGTCACGTTCTTCTTTCTGTTGCTGGCCAAAGCCTGCGGGAAGTGGAAGAGGATGATGATGAAACTGTAACCATTCGGATCTATCACATTCTAAGCCAAACTTCGTCATTTGCTGGTGTTTACGGGAATAAGAATGGCGCACAGAAGAAGAAAAACATCATTAGCAAATGCTTACGCGTCCAATATGTTCGTCACGATCCAGATTGATGAATACACAATCTGCAGTTCGGCCGATTTTGTGGTGGGAAGAAGGAAGAAGAAGACGATGTTCACTGTAGTGGTCGGAATGCACTGGCAGAAACTCTGAAAATGTTGATTTTCCCAAGTCTGAATGCGCTCACAAATAGTCGTGCCTGGAGAATTAGCCTTGTCTCGGCGCGTCGATTCATGTGCAGTTCGCCATCCTTTATCTGCGGAAACATTGTTGACTCGATTTCAGGTCATTCGTAAACCTTTGACTTCGAAAACAGAATGTACGAGAACGTAATAGTGTCGAGAAACCCAATCAGCATGATTTCTCCAGTAGACCAGTATAGCTCGAAGTACCTAGAAATTAACAATGAGGAACTACCTCGTTTCTTTTTTGTTATACTGGACGTAGAATTCGGTCCATTGCGTGTCCGTCATATGCCAAGTGAACGTATCACGATCATACATCCAGAATAGATTGACGTCTGTGATGGTATTTCGGTTGAAAATACCAGTCATCGATAAGAATTCTGTTCGATTCGTAAACAGGCTTCACTCCTTTTTCTCTAATGGCATTGGCATACAAACGAGAGAGGTGTACACCAAATGTTTAGCTCAATACCGTAATCTTCAAACTACACTCCACAAATCAATCTCATGAGTGGACTGATTTGTAGTAGTCTTCGACAGTGTTATAAATCAACTGCAGTAGATAACAAAAAATTTACCCAGTATCATCATCTCAAGCGTGTGCCAAATAATTACGATTCCACAGACGAAAAGAATCTTTGGAGTTGCGTTTCTCCAGGTCTGAGTTTGCAAATCTATCTGTGATAGCGTATGAAAAGCAATACCTGTCGCATCTCAGGAAAGACGATGAAGATGAAACGATTCACAGCGAACAAGTCATGCATCGCGCCCGAATAATGGTACAGGATTTCACATGTCTGAAAAAAAAACTTGTTTTTCTGTTTCAAAGTGCATTCTTACGAATGTGATTGTAATACTGATCCATGATCCATCCGGAAGTGCGTACTCCTTTGGTATTAGACTGTAGAAAGATGATAAAGTGAGGAGGGAGAGATCGGCAACCATTTGATATTTGCATAAAAGTCCAAACCTGAAAAATCGTTCGCTTTATGAAGAAAATTGTAAGCCTACGATTCTCTTAGAGTTTTCGATTTTTTAATCGTCCATAGCGCAAGGCAGCAGAACGAACTCCCAATGGTGAGTGTCTACGAAATTGATATAATATGATAGAATAGAATTATCAACAGAACATACCAAGAGGATGAATCCTGTTACAAATGTGACCATTTCAGAGGCGCTGACCAGGAAATCTCGAGCAGTTCTTTATCTTACAATGCGAGATGATACGATAACAACCAGCCGGTATCTAAGACGACCCGTTAGCGCACTTTCTGCTTACGCCTACTGTATTATCCTTCTCATACGGTCGTTGTGGTCTTGACATTTTCCGCGCATTAAGCATCGTACGAGATAAGGTTTTCGCTTGACGAGACATGGTCTAGAATCAAAACTTACGACAACACCTGCTTGAATCACCGAATACACGGTCAAGCGTAGTCACTATGATTGAACTTGCTCTCTACGTCGGAGATATAATGAGACGTTATTATGATATTCTTTACCATTTTTTCATACAAAGAAAGTTGAATGGTGGGAGAGTTACCAAGAGTCACAAAGAATGATTTGCAAATACTCATTAGTTTAAAAATCACAAAATTAACGAAATTACCATCGATTCACGACCAATTGACCAATAGGCGTTATTCAATATTGTGTTTTCCTTTCAAGTTGCAGCTTGGGCATCTCGAATCGATCCTCTCAGCTTCATCTCAGGCACGGCTTTCAGAGGGAATTCAGCAAGAGCTCTCGCGGCTCGGAAGGAAGAACCGAATATGCTGAAGAGCAATTTTGTTTGAAATCAAGAGTGAAGCAAAGTCGCAACCACTGTCGCAGATTCTTGTCCGTGATGATGAGCATGTATGGGTTGATAAATGTGAGCAGAAGGATAGGCAGTATTTGGAAGTTTCGAACGGTGATTACGAGACTTATCTGTAATACAAGACACTCAGGTTGCAAGACCCTCCAAGGCAGCCTCACATTGTCAAACGCTGCAAAGATCACAATCATATAGTAGGTGGTCATAATGCAGAGTGCAACGAAAAGTGAGAAACCAACGATCGAGAGAGTGGCTTCGTGTCTACGCGCCTTCCGTAACCTGTCGGAATAGCAGTTATTCGCTGTTTCTGCATGCTTCATGCCCACCAAATCAGAATTCGGTTTGCAAAATGGGAATCTCACTCGAGCGAAGCTGCTTGCCGGTTATGAAGTACTATGGCTCTGAGCACGAGCGCATAGCAAGAAGCGCAGAAGAGCGTTCAACTATTACCACTGTCGCAGATTGAGTGGCGTTTGTCTGTAGATAATTGATCAGAAGATGAAGTCGGAGGTGCAAACTACCTGAATGACGTGCGGCTGCGAGAACAGAGTAACTTCTCCCATGGCATCCTCCACGAAATACGCAGCCTCTTGCAGTGTCAATCGGAACATTGCGACAAGTGGCGCCATCGTGTTCAGCAAGAACCAGAAGTAGTCGGGAGAAGTTTCCATCCACTGAAATATATACTGTGCATATTTCGTGAATTATTTTTACTAGTCCAATATCAGGGCAAGTGCAAACAAGCCCAAATGAGTCTCTTGTTTTCCCGCCTAACATGATCTCTCGTCGCCGAGAGATTATGAAAGTTCATCTCGTGCGAATAAATGTATTTAGAGGGAAACCACTTCCTTGATAGGAAAGTGTGGTATAAAATAGTGAGTGGTCCTAGTGTGTGGCATAAAATAGCTTATATCTAGTGTCTGATTCTCATACAATCGAATCAGCGCTCACAATTCGAATGCTTGACGTTGGAAAGCAAACTGCAACGCAGCGGTTGAATGATTGCACTATGACGCCCCAGACCTGAACAAGCATTAAATGTAATTTTTCGAGCGCATTACCTGCACATGAAAGAAGTACACTATGGATCCGTAGTAGTAATACGTGGGGAAGAGATAGCCGTTCGTTTTTAGCAAAATCTTTCCTCCGAATATCTGATCCTTGACTACCGCTTGGCCGAAGAGGTAGAGGTAGAGCAGAATGAGTTCGAGGATGCTCTGACAAAAGAAATCGATTAAACTTGAAGCCATGTTTGAAATCAGTTTCATTTCCGAATTCGGGGGATCTTTGTATCGCTAGAAAATGACGTCCAAGTTCAGGACGCGTGTACGGAAGTGCGTTTATTGCACCTGCACTCTCTCGTGAGATTTGTAAAGTTGTTTACGACAATAGTCTTAACCACAAAGAGATACTAGTCACTTGGAATATTGTAAAATGCCCATCACACGCAGAAACCCAGTGTTTGAAAGAACAAGCGAGTCGCAGTAAGAAATTAACTAGTTGCGTGAAGCACCGCTATGAAGAGTCGGTAGAATAATCTTGCCTGCATCATGAAGAGTCGGTAGAAGCGCGAATTGTAATGAGCTTGCTTCCGCTTTCGACAGACAGCCACCAGTAGTCGCACGTGTAGACAAGTCGAGGGAAGTAGAAGGGCGAAAATAGGCGCCCAGTACCACACTCGCACCTGGGGCATGAATGAGGCAGGTGGCGGAATCTGAAAGTCGAGATAAGAGGGGTGCGCCTAACAGGTGGTCTACTTCCGGAGCAAAATGTGGTCTAGGAAAATGATATCTTGACAAGAATTAAGTACAGTTTTAATCGGAAGAAGGGCTATCGAAATGTGGAGCCTTGCAGACAACAAAGACCTTATTCAATTTACAGCGTGAAGAACCACTATCTGAATATCATTGAATTCGTAAGGGGAGGATACGATGAAGACGTGTTTTGTATTAAAATGAGCACATCTCGAGATGAGGCTACACATCACACTCCTCTTCTATACATCAGTGTCTTCATACTAGGAATATCCGTTTAATCCTCGGGCGTCTCGTCGACTCCATCACGAGCTTCTTGTTTGGTCTCTCTCTAGATTGAAAAGATAAAGCGAAAGTATTAAAAGTGCACTCCCGATGCACGGAAGGCAAGCACTCTTGCTTAGAAGAGATTATTGTCTTTTCGAACCGAGGAAATGGTTCTTTCATTCTCAATCATCATTAGCGTAAATAGTTGCAGCTGTCGTCATCAATAAGAACTGTTGCACAGCTATTCGTCGCAGTGACACCTTCGCTCAGCGTCTTTATTCAGAAATTCACATGGGTATTCTTGGCATTATTATATGTACACACTCACCCTTTCTGCAAAAGAATCGAGCGACCAGACAGCGGGGGATTCGCACGAGTTCCACGCTGCCTTATTATTCTGGTGGCCACACATCGAACAGTAATTGGAGAATCACGTATATAAACCAGGGCTTTCATAATACTCTTTGTCTGGTAAAGAACATTTCTGATCTACATGTCTCATTATGACTATGAGTCATCTTTATAATATGCGCCTGAACTGATTCTTACTTATTCAAAAGCGGGCCACTCTCCACGATTATTCACGAAAAAATCTTTCCCAAATTTAAAAGTTAACAAAAGACACTATCTGCATCAAAATGCAATCACGAAAGTCTTTCAGTATGATTTTAATCGTTCATTTGATTCACTTTCCTATGTTAGCGTTTGGTTTCTTGATGCACATTTTTCTGTTTCTTTCGATACTCCGAGGGACACCACGAACGATGAAAGTAAGTCCCATGGTATTTTAAGAGACCTGCTCGGTAAAAATCGAGGATTTTCACCTATCCCCCGGACATGCTCCTACCGATTTGAGATCCACAAGCCCATACTCTAGCATTAGAGAGGCCTTAGGCGTACAATAGCCATAGGACCCCTTGTTCGAGGTTTCCTCTGCTACGGCATAAGAAAAGTGAAAATATGCGTGAAATCATTGAAAAATCATAATTTTGAAACTTGTGGAGATAGACTCAGTTGTTCTTGTGCATCACGTTGGAGGTGCCCAGAGGCACCCAAACAACACTACAGATTCAGTCCTGCTTCATTCGGGAATTTTTTTCTAATCTCGATTTTTCGTTTGTCGAAGAACGCACCCTGTTGATGCCGCGAGGGCTAAAGGAAACCTAGGTGCACATTGTAGCCCACTGGTAGAGGTATCTGTAATCCAATTAATTTGGCTGATCCGGCTGGGCCAAATTGAGATATCGTTGCACAAAGCTGTGGAACCATGTTTTGAAATTCGAATAAATTCCTGATCTGTTCTTCCTTTCGAGAGATTTGCTAAAGTAGCACACACATAACATCACTAGGCCATATAATGAATGTTCATCACCATAGGAGTCGATTCTGCCGCCATGACTTTTTTGGACCATGACCCGGGGTTCATGGTCTCGAACTGGCCCATCACCATGAACCCGGGGTCATGGTCCAAAATGGAGGTGAAAAGTCATGATGGAGGAACTCCAAGTACTATGCGTCACTGCATAGTACAGTAGCACACTATTACACAGTAGCATGAAATACTATTATTTCGCAATCGCAAACTGATTTATTTTATAATTTCTTTAAAAAGTCATTTCACGGTTCAACGATGAGCTGCTCACGATATTTAATGCTAGTGTGTAATAGTGTGGTACTGTACTATGCAATGACGCATAGTACTTGGAGTTCCTCGATCATGACTTTTCACCTCCATTTTGGACCATGACCCCGGGTTCATGGTGATGGGCCAGTTCGAGACCATGAACCCCGGGTCATGGTCCAAAAAAGTCATGGCGGCAGAATCGACTCCTATGGTGATGAACATTCATTATATGGCCTAGTGATGTTATGTGTGTGCTACTTTAGCAAATCTCTCGAAAGGAATAACAGATCAGGAATTTATTCGAATTTCAAAACATGGTTCCACAGCTTTGTGCAACGATATCTCAATTTGGCCCAGCCGGATCAGCCAAATTAATTGGATTTCAGATACCTCTACCAGTGGGCTACAATGTGTACCTAGGTTTCCTTTAGCCCTCGCGGCATCTACAGGGTACGTTCTTCGAAAAACGAAAAATCGAGATTAGAAAAAAATTCCCGAATGAAGCAGGACTGAATCTGTAGTGTTGTTTGGGTGCCTCTGGGCACCTCCAACATGATGCACAAAAACAACTGAGTCTATCTCCACAAGTTTCAAAATTATGATTTTTCAATGATTTCACGCATATTTTCACTTTTCTTATGCCGTAGCAGAGGAAACCTCGAACAAGGGGTCCTATGGCTATTGTACGCCTAAGGCCTCTCTAATGATAGAGTATGGGCTTGTGGATCTCAAATCGGTAGGAGCATGTCCGGAGGATTCTCGATTTTTACCGATCCGGTCTCTTAACTCGACGAAGACATCTTTTAAGAATTACTCTGTACTTATCTTTTGGTGTGCGCTTAATGATTTTATCTCGCTTGTTGCCGATATTCTGAGCATTGAAAGGTTTTTCGTATTCCTATCATTAAATATGTATAAATGTAATGACTTGGGCAGGAAAATACAGTAAAGTCCCGGACATCGCTGAATACCACTGTTCTCCATTCCCGACCATCGTGTGAAACGCATCCTTTAGTGAACCACTGAGTATCATGTTATTTGAAATCTATTTACCGAGAACCGAATGTTTCAGGTTCACAGTGGTTTTCCCCACTCTGGTATTCTTTTCATTTGGACCGTGCACGTACATTTCCGCTGATTTTTGCAATTTCTGCAACTCGGTTTTCTGTGGAACGATAGTTCAGTCGACGATTAGTATGTGCATCTCATTCTTGTACAGGCGAGTTCTTTATTCATCTTAAAAACTAAGAGTTACCTGAACAATTGTTCCAGGGTTTACGGTGATTCAGATTAGGAAACGCAATCCCTTGTATCAATACTTCGTGAAATAGATGAAAATTAAAAATCAGATCAAAGTTACTGTACCAACAACCGCCTCCAGGGATCCGAGCAATCAACACTATTGTACTAGTCACAGCACTACCAAATGTTCCTCATATGGTACAATTTACAGAAATTTCAGTAGCAACATATCATAGTGATTCAGATTTTTTTCAAATGCATGAAGCGTGATGATCCCTCCTTTTTGAAGATTGTGCAATCCGTCTACCCGAATGAAAATTTTATGTATGGTCAGTTCTAGATTACGAGAAAATCGAACATTTTATTCATTAAAGGAACAGTTGATTTACTCGAACCTTTTGCGGGTGTTGCGTATAGTTACTTCACCGTTATAACGCCGATTCTTTTTGTTTACATGATAGTAACTCGAAAACAAGTGAGTTCGTCAAACAGAATATTTTAAGGTGGAAAAAATAATGACTGTTTGGTCTTTGAGTGAACTATGTGTCTCTATTCTACGTCTTTCAGATATGCATTGTGCTACGAGTAACGACGGTGATGAGCACCCAAACTTGTGCTTTGCATAACATATTCTTGAAGGTCTGATATTCGATAATTATCTTTTAAAATATTTTAAGATTCTCACAATACACGCGCTCTTACCCATCGCAAACGTACTTGGCTGTGGAGTGGTTTTTCTCATCGAACTCGGAATATATATTCCCGAGTTGGAAGCAATGACATTTGTGGTACTTTTTCAGAAATTTTAAAGAAATTTTCTTTTTTTTGTGGTACGTTTGCACGTAGGTGGCTAAACAGGGAATGGCTGGTTATGAATTAGGCTTAAATTAGGCTGAATTGAGGTGGCAATAACACCATCCGTGATCAATCCGGCTGTCACCATTTGGTATGTGAAATCGTACAGAGCGTGAGTTTTTTCATTTGAAATGTAACCAGGAAAAGCTTTGCAGATATGTAGCATCGATATGCTGCGAAAATCTTCATTCGACTAATGAGCCGCTGAACAGTGTGAACAGTCGCTCTGACGATCAGTCGACCTTGCCATAAATCTCTCAATCTCTGTGTCTCTCGTTTCTGTTGCATCAAGCGTTGCGCGGGAACTGCAGCAGCAGAGTGGTGGAGAGCAGAGAGGGATTGGCATGTGCGTATTTTATTTTTTCAGTTTGCCCACTTTTCAGTATCGTTTGGAATATTTGTTTGGAGGTAATTTTGCAATTTTTTTTAGGAATTGAAGGCTGACTCCAAGGCACAATGAGACGATTAAAATACGAAATCAAGGAATTACGGATGACGAACAGTGAAATTTATTCCGCTGTAATATCGGCGATCGTTGTTGAATTCAAGCGAACATTGTGCAATAAACAAAATTATGCCTCTCCTTGAGGTCTCTTGAGTACTTTCATCGTAATCAACCATGTTGATTGTATGCGTTTCTCAAACATCACACTCCTCATTTGCCTTCTGATTTGTCATGATAATTAACCCAAGGGACTCAAAGCAAAAAATCTTTTGTATATCTCGCTTTTTCATTATCGTCTTGCGATGGTTATCTCCGTTTACTTTCATAAGGTTTGTTTGGGTCGAATTCTAGGATCGATGAAACTGGAATAGTTGCAGAAATATCTCCTCGTCCTTGCTATAATCTCCATATTTGGAAACGGACTTCTGCTGTTTTTGCTAATTTTCCATAGGAGTGGCAGTTCACTGGGCAACTACCGTTTCTTGTTGATATTATTCGCCCTTATGCTGCCTTCAGTGTCGAACATTGATCATTTTGGGGGGTCAATTTTGGGGGGTCATTTTGAGGGGTCATTTTGATGGGTCGATTTGATAGATCACTCTCTCCCCTCCCCTCACTCTTCTTCCTCCCTCATTCCTCCCCTTCTCAACCACCTCGAGCGGGCGATATCGAGGGGAGTGAGGGAGAAGATTCGATTATGGGGGGAGTTGGGATGCAAATGGGGAGAGGGAGAGAGGATTTCATTCGATGTCGCCCGCTCGAGGTGGTTGAGAAGGGGAGGAATGAGGGAGGAAGAAGAGTGAGGGGAGGGGAGAGAGTGATCTATCAAATCGACCCATCAAAATGACCCCTCAAAATGACCCCCCAAAATTGACCCCCCCCCCCCAAAATGATCAATGTTCGACACTGAAGGCAGCATTACAGACATATTCATCTCCATATTTCATGCGTTGTTTGTGCCGGTGAGCACTCTGCAGATGTATGCTTCATTCAACCGTTTGTTGAGATCTTTTACATCGGTCACTATGGCTACATCGTTCTCGGGTGCACAACTGTTGTTGGTGAGGGATTCTTGCGATCGATTGCTGTTGATGTATATGCTATCACGTTCTTCCTTCCCTTCGCACTGTTAGTGCTGCACTTTATCTATCGCTTATTATCACTCTCGAGGTTTGATTGTAATTGGCCTATAAAACAATGGAATAAGGTCATTTCAGACCAGCACTCGTCACTAACCGTTTTCCAGTATTCGTAATGGCAAGCTCTGTCTACCTTGCGATGGTCACCATCAGTGTGACAGTTATCGTATATCTTCTGTAAGTTTGAAATCACTAAAATGTTTTAATTCATAAACCTAACAGCAGCCAAAACACCTTACCGGTACTGTACCGACCGCGGCTAGAAGAGTACGGATTCATTCGTGCTAATCGCACTGTAAATGCGGCTACTGTGCAATATTTTGTGAGTGCAATGCGAAGACCAAGCTCTTCACAGCTTTTTTTCTTCAAATTTCGTTGTAGAGCTTATGAAATATTCATAAGCCCGATCACTAATGATTGAAACTCGATAGAAACCTTCAAAGGATGATCGCTTTTCAGGACGACCAAATGCGTCCAGATGTCTTGTCTATCGGAGCTGCCTCATTCGCTGGATTAATCGGATGTCACACAATTGTCATCTCCTTAGCATGTATCAAGAAGATTCATGATGCATTCCATGCAGGGTATGTTCATTTGATCTCTTGATCATGATTATTTCAATTCCAGAGTTCTCGAAATACGTGTGAAAAGGCTTCATGTGCAATTGTTTCGAGCGCTGATGTTACAGGTATCAAACAACCCGCTCATAAATTATGAAAACCACTCAGTTCTCAATCCCCACCGTCTTCTCTCTTCTTCCCTACTCGTTCGTTGCCGCTCTTCCTCTAACCGGTATCGACTTCGGACAGGCAGGCATCGTTTGCGCGCTTGTCGCTTCTCTGTTTCCCGCGGTCGACCCGATCTTGATGATAGCGTCTATCAGTAGGTCAGAACATTGGAGACTATACGTACTTTGTACCCTCTAGGATATTTCTTTCGTCTTAGTGCAGCATACATAATAATATTCCAGGTTTCGCACAACACTATCGGATTGGGTGAATGCAATCACCGGCGGAAAAGCTGAGAGAAACGAGAGGATGGCACTTGAACGATCTCGAGTCTACTCAGCAATCAAACGACGATCGGCTATTATGAACTACTAGAGCACGTATTCCTCTGTCGCCGATTGCCACTTTATTCTCATGCATTACCTTTCTGAAAATATGAAGAAAAACATCAATAATACAGAAAGGAGTATGCCGAAAGTATGTTTGAAGTGTGATTAGCAATGGGATCATTGAACGCATTATGAACTTACGTTCTCTTTGACAATAGCAACAATTTATCAATCCTAAGATACCAGTATTTGTGAATCATGTAACAAAACGATATTTCAGTAGTAACTGAACATGTGGTAAAATAACCATGGATGATTATTAGTTTTCAATGATTGGTAGGTCCTTCTCCTGTGCTCCGAGCACACTTCGGAAGGGAACGGGCTGCGCCGATGCTTCTGTAGCTGCTTTCGTCGCTACCGTAATCTAAAATCAATCGATAATACCGTAACATCGTGAACCAATCGCTTACCTTTCGCTCCACCTTGCGAGTCTTGCTGGCGACTCTGCGGAAGAGAATCACTGAAATAGTCGATGATTGATTGCCACTAGAAACTTCTGATGTTTCAGATCTTGTTCATGAAAATGTACTCACATGAGGCAACACAATTGACTGTGATCAAGACGAAATACATGGGCACGGACATCCAGGGTGCGATGAACATGAGCACACTGGCTGTTAGGGACTGAAATGAAGCCGTTTACTTAGATGTTCATATCAATGGCCTAATCTACACACAATCTTGAAGAATTGTTCAACGTATTTTCTGACGTGTGTGACATGTGCATTTATATCATATGAACATATGACCTGATAGAACTTGGAGATGGAGAACACTTGCGCCCTCTGGTCCGGCATGCAGAGTGCGCAGAGAACCGTTCGAGAAGTGTTGATGCAGTTGTCAGCCAGGCCGAAGAGAAGAGCGATGAGGAGAGCAAGCTCGACACTGCAAAAAGAGTTGTGCTCTTGAACTGTCTTCTTCCCATCTCGATCAACCTTTCCGAAAAATACTACATGTGGAAATACGACAATTCGCTTGATATGTTGAGATTGGTTAGACTAGCTTTTAACCTCGGATCGAGCCACAGAGTCGCCTCATCAGTGGGCGTATTCGTTGCCCATGCGGGAGTGGAGAGAAGTGCGAGCACCATAGCAACCATGTAGAGAACGGCTCCTGAAAAAGACGTTTAAAAATAAAGACCTTGAAGTTGTTTATTTTCTTATCAGCGAAGACTTACCGATAATGAGCGAGGGCATCTGAGCGAAATTGGGAATGCGTTTCGAGAGAGCCATGATTACGAATCCCACTGTAATGTAGCTGTAGTGCTCGCTCCAGATACGTTGACTCACTTAGCATGTCTCCAAACCCAAGCACAATCGAGTAGTACGCAGGGAGATACACGTAGTTGCTCAGCTTCTGAGTGAAGGTCAGTGTGGTGGGGTAGACGTAGATCCAGAAACCTGAAGTTCAATCCATGAGGCGTAAATAAGTCAGTTCTCGATGTGCATCCGCCGTGCGGCTACAGTACTCACAAGTGGTTGTTCCCACGAAACAGAATACCGGCGCCATCTGCACCATCCGGCAGTCGGTCAGGGCAGTGCCAATTTTGACTGTAATATAGGAATCGGGTTGAGCTATTTCCCGGACGTTCGGTTCCGGCTCTAGTTACAGTTTGTGTAAAACCACTTACTCATCTGCTCAACGAAGCCAATCCTCTCCTTTCGCTTGTTCACTTCTGCCAGTGAGTTCGCTACGGCGCGAGTGGGAACGAATGAGAAGATCAGATTGGACATGAACGAGACAACTGCGAAGGCGCCGTACATCAGTCTGAAACATATCCGGTAAACATCTGGAGTGAAATGAAAGAAAAAATTGTGAAAAACTTGCCTGATCTCCGAATCAGCGAACTCCCTGAAGTCTCTGCCGACTGTAGTAGTTTCGTTCATTGGTGCACTCCAGTTTCCAGATAGAATTGGTTCATCAGTAGGCGGTTTGATGGTGAACAGCATGACCACTCCGCCGACGATCATGCTGAAATGAGATGATTTTGATATGGCTATTTTCGCATTCCACTTGGTCTGTACCCTTTCAATGCTCCAAATGCCATAGTGAGGGGATCGAATTCGGAATAAATTCACTGGGACGCATCATGCACTTTCGAGTGCTATTCTCATGCAAGATTATCAGAATGCCATAGTAGCAAGAGATTCAATGGAAGAAATAATTTGCTTGTGAGTGCCTTTCCCATACAGATAATACCTCACCAGGTTGTTCCGACGGCCCAAGTGAGTGCTGAATTCCGCTCGATCGTATTGCGAGACGAGTGCTCGGTGAGGTACAGCCCGTTGCCTGTGTAGTACACTGAAAAACATTCTGAAATTCCATACATTTTTCAATGCGATTCGATGTTTTGATTGCAGTGGATAAAGCGGATTCCTTTAGTAATCTCTTGAATTATGATATTGCGTCTGACTGTTTTCCATTCGACGTGCTACTTGAACAACATTTTATAAAAATAACTTTGTCGATGTTCTTGAAGTCAGTGCGTAACATTTGAATAGTATATTTTCGTGAAGAAAGTTTCGCATTCCGTTTCTTAAAACGCGTTCCGCGTAAGAACGTTCAAATCCGAGGGGCAGGTGGCACAGTTGCTCAAAATGGTCGTAGGACTCTCAAACTTTGTGGTTAGAGTCCCTAGGGGTGGGACACACTTCAGACAAAAAGTTGGAACCAAAAGTTGATCTTTGATCTTTGAGATCAACTTTTTTTCCTTTGATTTTAACCCCTCATGTTATATACCATTCGATAGAGCATCAAAAGATTAGCTTATGTTTAAATTTTCAAATGGTTTGGACTTCAACTTTTCGAGAAACACGAAAAGAGTGAAAAAGTGGCTCTCGCATGCTTTTCAAAAAATTATTTTACCATATTCCCATTGTGGCCTCCTCCTGGAAAGTGTTTTGAAATATGCTAATTAGTACGGAGATTTTTTTAAAAAAATACCCCGTCCTGATCCAACTCCGTTTTTCACATAAGGGGGGACCCTTATGTGAAAAATGAGTCAGAAAAGTGTTTGAGAAAAAATCGTTAAAAAGTGACCAATAATCGAAAAATATCAATGACAGGATACAGTGGTTATCATACAACATGATTCTCTGGTTGATTCTGGCAAGACCTCCAACCTCATTTTTCACATAAGGGTCCTATAAGGGTCCCCTTATGTGAAATAAGGGTCCCCTTATGTGAAAAGCGTTTTGAAAAGTTTGCGAGAGTCATTTTTTCACTCTTTTTCGTGTTTCTCGAAAAGTTGAAGTCCAAACCCTTTGAAAATTTAAACATAGGCTAATCTTTTGATGCTCTATCGAATGGTATATAACATGAGGGGTTAAAATCAAAGGAAAAAAAGTCGATCTCAAAGATCAAAGATCAACTTTTGGGTCCAACTTTTTGTCTGAAGTGTGTCCCACCCCTAGGGACTCTAACCACAAAGTTTGAGAGTCCTACGACCATTTTGAGCAACTGTGTCACCCCCTCCTACGTTCTTACGCGGAATGCGTTTTAACTCACATGCAAATCCAACTCCCATCAATGCCGCAGTGAGGTAGTACGGGATGAAGTGAACAAACATGAACGATAGCAGGTAGAGGGTGAAGAAGGACGAGCCAAGAACGAGCGTTAGCTGGAACAGATTAGCCTTCAACGGAATACTGCGTCACAGTATCTTTTCAGTTTTTAAACTCGAACAGATTCAAATTTGAATCTTTCCCATTTCTGAGACACTACTGTACCCATAGTATGCTTTGAATGACTTACCTTCGATCCGAGAATCCCTAGTGCCCAAGGAGCTGCCAGATTGGCGAAAGTGTACGTGATCATACAGACCGCTTGACTGCAACAAAAAAGCCATTAGTCGATCGACTGGACACTACCGTACCCATAGTATCCGGCGTGCGCATCGATAGTTCCCGGCTGCCGATCGTGAACTGAGTGCAGCACCGGCTCGACGATAAAGGACTGCGTGTCATAACCTGAAATCAGATACCGTAACCACTACCGTTTCCTGATTTTCGATTGAGATCAAGATTATCGATCGACCTACCTGTGAACATGCACATCTGCCCGATACCAAGCATCAGTGCGCAAAGGAGACCGTAAAGGGAGTCACGCATGGCTGATCTGAAAGAGATCCAGTCTTGCTTTGAAAAACCGAGATTTCGCGCGAATGGAGATGAAGTCAATGCCTTGTGAGTGATGCCAATTGGACGAACACAGTTCTCACACTTCTCTCGTACTCGATTTTGGCTAGACAGCCCACGTTGCCGGGTTGAATCACGGCTGTTTTGAGCCAAAAACACCAGTTTTGGCGAGTTTTTAGTGCGCAAGGACGGGTGGCGCACGCGGAAACAATGATAGAGAAAGGGAGGGAGATGTAGCGGAAAGAGGAGCGATAGAGACGCTTATGAGCCCGCTCACTGCCACTAGCTTTGCATGCATTAGGGCGCTGAATTGGAGTAATGATCTCGCTCTCCTCTTTTCACTAGATCCCTAGCCGGCCCGACCGAGCAAAAGAGTGCTTGGAATAGAAAGAATCTGAAAACTCAATATTGACCCGATTTGCAGCGACTTTCGAGGAATTCGATCGAAGATTCGGGTAGATGATTTCTGTAGAGTCAATGCTATTTTCTGAGAAAACATAGTTCGCCCTTTGATAATGAATGACTTTTCTGCACATTCTGCAGCTAGTATGGTTTGGCTTTCTCAACATATTTTTCTGGTGCGGTATCTTAGTGGTATCTCCATTATGACAGTGAATGTGAGGAACACAACGATTTACTCAAACCTCTGAAACTGTTCGTGTGAGGGTTCAAAAACTCAAACCTCTGAAACTGTTCGTGTGAGGGCCACGTCAGCTGAGCCACAAAATATGCACGCTCCGTGTCTGTCGGTGCGAAAAGTTTGTTATTCAAACTCTACATCATACATCACGCATAGGAAATGAGTGCGAAAGATTTGCTGGACAAGCAATTGCAATGCACTGAATGTGGCACCTGAACTTGCTTGTCTCATCATCAACATCATTGTATCTACTGTATCAGCATTCCGTTGAATTTGTTTGTCTTACTTATTATGGGATACTGATAACGTTTCCATGACTTGAACTTCCTCGATTTCGTCATATCTACCTGTTCACTTGATCTGACCTCTTTTTGAGTGCATAAATTACCCGGAAGAATCGTTTCGCCGTTTCGCCGACAAACTTTAATCGTCGGTTCCGTTGAACCGATTGTAACCGATCTAGAGATCGAATTCAGAGAACGATCGAGAATATTTCTAACTAGTGGGGTCTACGTTAGCATCCCGTGTTTCTGATTCAAAGTATTGCGTTATACAATTATTTTGCGTTTTGATATGCTCTCCACGAGGGTTTGATTATGACCGACGTGGTGCGAGTGAATGACGTTTGTCCTAAGTTACGTCGCATTGCGTAATGATGATGTAATATGTTTCGCGTTTTGATGAGCTCTCCACCGGGGTTTCATTATGACCGCCGTGGGCGAGTGAATAACGTTTGTCCTAGGTCACGCCACATTGCGTAGTGATGATGCAATAAGTTTCGTGTTTAGATAAGCTCTCCACAATTGTTTGATTATGACCGCCGTGGTGCGAGTGGATAATGCTTTTTCTAGCTTTTTTCTAATTGTGTTTTACTACGGGTTCTACGCTCTACCCCGGGGAGTGCTTTAAAGTTAAATAGCGCAGGTTAGGGACCGTGTTGTCTCGTATAGCAATGTGAAAGGTTCGTGTGGATAGCAGTGTTCGAAAAAGTTGCGACTCCGCCACTTCGTGGCTCCGTCGCAACTTTTTCTCCCACTGCTATCCACACGAACCTTTTCACACATTGCCATCGAGATAGTCCCCACGATATAGTGAATAAAAACAATCTTTTTTCCAACCGAATGCACTACGTTTACGCTAGATTTCATCATATTGCATAGTGATGACGAAATCCTATTTTTTGTTCATTGATACTTTTTGGAAAAGATTTGAGTGACTTTGAGAGATTTTAGGTTATTGCGTCATCATTATGCAATATGCAAATTTTGAATTTGCACTCTTTGCGAAGTCGATAGGTGGCGGCCGCGAAGAAAATGGTGCAGTTTGAACGATTTTTGATGATTACGTCATATTGCGTAGTGATGATGCAATTCATACAATTTTGAATTCCCGCGCTTTCCTGAGAGGTACTGTATTGATTATGACGAAATTGAACGATTTTATGACGTTTTAGGACTATTTGAGATTTTTGAAATATTACGTCATCACTATGCAATTTATGCAAATTTTGAATTCCCGCGCTTTTCTGAGTGGTACGGTATTGATTATGACGAAATTGAACGATTTTATGACGTTTTAGGACTATTTGAGAATTTCGTAATATTGCATCATCACTATGCAATTTATGCAAATTTTGAATTCGCGCGCTTTCCTGAGTGGTACGGTATTGAGAATGACGAAATCGATCGATTTTTGGCAGTTTCAGGACTATTTGAGAATTTCGTAATATTGCATCATCATTATGTAATCGATCGATTTTTGTGATTTACTCGTCGAGTGAAGTTGATTGATACCAAATATGGGCATGCCCTGTGAAATTTTTACGAGCGTGACAGACAAATATACAGACACCATGACCGACAGACAGACACATTAATATTATAGTACTTTAGTAATATAGGAACTACTGAACAGAAATAACGCTAACCGTAACGAAATGTAGTTCAAGTCAAACTTTTCCATGAAAAGCAACACACATCAGTCGTTCCCAGTCTCCTCTAATCATCCTCTCATAATAATTTCGATGACACACGTGCTAATAACGCGCCCTGCCCTGCTTATCAATCGACTCACTCAGATCTCATCATTTCTGCGCTTCTCGCAAGCACAATCGTTGTTGGTTGGGTGTTTATAACTGGCAAACGATTCTTTTTTTCCCATTTCTCACTTCACCTATAGTTCTGCAATGCGTTCAATTGCAGAATGATTGTCCGACTCGTATGCACGTTGGCCTTTCTTCACACGCTTGAGGCGATTTCATGCCAGAACCAGTACAACTTCGACGTTCCATGGTAAGAATTTTAGCTTCATCTTATTCCATCTTTTTACTCACGCTTTGTTATGCAGCACACATTGAGAAAAAGAGAGGCGATAGCCCCATGAGCAGTCATGCTTTGTGATGAGTCTAGTCCATGCAAGCATGAATCTTATCAGAGTTGATGACAACCATGAATGTTTGATCAGTTCCGATCATTCGCAACAAAGATCAGAGAACGTTCTTCTAAAGAGTTAGAAGTGAGCAATATTCTTTCTGGAGACGCATTGACTGTTTCGATCGAGAGTCAGAGTGTTGGAAACAACTATTCTCAATTACGAACTGGTCTTCGCAGGTTCGCTGCATACAAACTGCCCACTCAAGCTGGGGAACCAGCCGATTCGGCTGATGGTTATGGATTCTACTACCTCGACTCGACCAACAAGGCCTCGCTCAAGCCATCGCCTGTTTCACTGAAGATGCCCCACAACGTGAGGGGGGGGGGGGGTGGCCAAAACGCCAATGGCCAAAACGCCAACGGGTCATATCTCGGTTAGGAGTTGACCTAGGATAATCAATAATGTATCATTGTTATCAGTTGAAGCATACGGTATTTCAATACCGTAGTCGTCGGGAATCGCGAACTGACTTGTTTTCTTCGAACCATGACCCGGGGGTCATGGTAAAATGGGTCGGAGGTCGACCAAAAGTGCCGCATACCAAAGTATGTTACAGTAACCGGGCATGTACAGTAACCAAAAATACCGTAGTCCGGGAATCGCAAACTGACTTTTTTTTCAAAGTGCGAGATAAAAATTTGATCTTTGGTATGTTGTGTCTTCCGTACCCGGACATGCTATCGTAACCCGAGATACCGTAGTTCGGGAATCGCGAACTGACTTTATTCAATTTTTAAAACTAATTTTGTAAAAAAAGTCAGTTCGCGATTCCCGAACTACGGTATCTCGGGTTACGGAAACATTTCCGCTTATGGTAGACACAACAGACCAAAGATCAAATTTTTATCTCGCACTTTGAAAAAAAGTCAGTTTGCGATTCCCGGACTACGGTATTTTTGGTCACTGTACATGCCCGGTTACTGTAACATACTTTGGTATGCGGCACTTTTGGTCGACCTCCGACCCATTTTACCATGACCCCCGGGTCATGGTTCGAAGAAAAAAGTCAGTTCGCGATTCCCGACGACTACGGTATTGAAATACCGTATGCTTCTGCTGATAACAATGATACAATATTGATTACCCTAGGTCAACTCCTAACCGAGATATGACCCGTTGGCGTTTTGGCCGTTGGCGTTTTGGCCACCCCCCAACGTGAGTACGTTTCGTGCTCTCCGTGAAATACCGACCTATATTGGGGAAACGCTTGACGATAATAAATGATATGTAACAACTAACGTAGCTGATACAATACGATAGTTTTATTCTACGACTATTGTCTATCATCAAGAATTAGTTCTTCTACGATTGAAAGAGGGGGTACTCCTCAGGCGATTGGGTACACGCTCGCTCCGTACTACGAGAGAATGGACGACGAAGACGTGCTTCACGTTTTCTACAATGATGAGGTGATTTTTAAGGCCGATAGATGAAATGATAGAACAAGTTGTTTTTAGCCGGCGATCAACGGCACCGAGTCCAAGAATGCAGGTCACGTCAGCGAGGACTCCACAAGTGTGAAGAAAGGGCACACGAAAGGTGTTTTATTGAGCTACATAATGTTTTCTGGCCTTCTCCAATACATCGCTCAACCGTACATTCCTCAATTCCATTCCTGGCGTCCTCCTATTCGACAAGGACTCCGGATCGGGCATCTGGCTGGTGCACTCGGTGCCCAAGTTCCCGCAGGTATTTTTGATTCGTTAGCGAAACTGCTTTCTCATCCGGGTCGAGAAGACGACGAAAGGCCCTATAGAAGATGAAGTGATAAATGACAGCCTTGACAGGCCGACAAGTACGTCTACCCTGAAACTGGCACCAAATACGGACAACAGTTTCTCTGTCTGACTTTGGAAACGTCGACACTTGCACAGCTCGGTAAAACCCTATACTTTTTGCCGAAAATCAATTCTAAGCTGACCAAACTTCCAGGCACAGTCCTCTTCTACAACCACCCCGACCTCTACTCGTTCCGCCTGCCTGATTGGGCTGCGGAGATCGCTCCAGATCTTGTCAAGGTGAGTGATCAGCGATCAGTGCAGCTGTGATTGGAGACGCCCTGGCTGCATTTGTCACCATAACAGTAACAGTACTAGCTTGGCCAATTGATGCGAATTGATAATTTCACATTCTGTGGTGACTTCGAGATAAGAATACGTTCAGGTACTCAACAAGCAGTACAACAAGGACCCGGAAGCGACGACCCTCCAACAGCCACTCGTCGTGAAAGGAGCGGAGAAGACGAAGATGGAGGTGTTCGCCAAGACGCATCTGCTAAATGATGGCTAGTTTTTGCTTCCACAATCCTCCGCCGAATTACGCGAACCTACAGTCTAGGGAGAAGTCCTAGCTAATACTTTGCAGACCTCTGGGCTGCAGTCGTCGCGCCAGTCTACGGTCCAATGGAAGTGGAGACGTGGAGAAGCGATCAAGTACGTCATAGAACGGCAACAAACAAACCAGAAACATGACAGGTGCATCTGATCCCGACGGACTGCAACAGCACCACACCCGTGTATGATGGACAGCAGATCAAGGTGGGTGTTAAGCGTTGATTGAGTATTGAATATATTCTGATGTGTTTCAGGTGGGCAACTCGGCTCAGTTCAAGTACACACACGACCACTCCAAGTACGGGCGAACACTGGACGAGACGAGGGACAAAGTGGTGTGCATCGGAGACATCAATAGAATGGTTAGTGATTCCTCTCATCATTTCAATTCCAAGGTCTAATAACCGAAATGTAAGCTGTTGCTTGATTGAAGGATATTTTCGTTCTCTTTTTTCTATTGTACGCCCTACAGAGAGTTCGAACAAAGAAAATTCTTAAATCTCTTCGTTCAGTCCTCGCAGTATGTTCGTGGCGGCGGTACGGTGTGCATCGTCGACGATGAACTGTGGACGGCGTACGATACGATCAAGGAGGTATGCAATATCGCAGTTCTATTTCTCAAAAACTGGTCGAGTTCTTATCATTCTTAAAAGAGTTGGTGGTCGAGTGTTTTCATTGTTCGTCTTTCCAAGCTCAAACGAGAGCACAGAAATCGAATTCTGCAGCTCTTGCTCCAAATATTCATCATTGAGAACAAAGAAAGTGAGATGATAATTAGACCATTCTCTTCAGATTCCGAGCTGTGAAGGAGTCTGAGACGAGAAGAACACAATGCATAATGCAGAAAATGTAATTGTCTCTTTTCAATACTTGCGCTGACTATCGATTGGATAAAATTCATTTATCATTGTGATGCCCCGTCTCTTGCGTGTCTCCCTCTCGCAGTTTGCGAGGTCTGCAAGCGCTTAGAAGACCTGAACACAACTTTTGTATCATTCAGCGCTGGATTCCTCACCTTCTCTGTAGTCCTTGATCACAATCATGATGACTAGTGCATCAAACGCTGGAAATGAAGCGATGAGCACCGGACAGAGATCGGGAAATGCGCCCAGATCGAGGGCGAGAATAGGCGAGGAGATAAGACCGAGGTAGGGAATGTACACGCAAATGACGGGCACTGCGGTCTGAAAAAAACAACTTTCAGCTATGTTCTGTTTCGTAAGGCTTTCAGTGATGCACCATAGACTTTCAAAACGCCTCACTTGTAAACACAACGCCATCAACAGCATCCTTTGCCTCGATTTCACAGTCGAAGAAATGCTCGTGGCTTGATGAATGTAGAGGAAGGTGAGGGAAGACAGGCTGATTGCCACAGCGCATTGACCCACTGCGAGTCCGTCGAAGATGACCATCAACCAGATGGTGAGGTGGTTCCACTGGCCGGAGTCCGTCTGAAAGTCGTTGACTAGTTCGTATTGAGTAACGCACAGAGCAAATTGAAGCGATAAGAAGGGTACAGAAAGAAGAAATGCATAAACTGCTAGTGAAAGAACCCGAGAACGCGAAAACAACCTAGAGAACACGTGAGTGGGGGTTGAGTGCATAGACACCCAACCGCCTCACTGAGGGTGGAAAATGGGAAGATAGAAAAAGGAATTAATTTCTCACTTTGTAAGCCATGGTCACCCATGCTCCCTCATTGGTTCGGTCGTATTGCTTGAAGAACAGACGGGAAAACTCGTCAGTTGCAAGTACGCCACCCATCAGCGTCATAAGGCCGGCCCTGCAAAAAATCTGTCGTTTTCTTAGAATTCGATGAAACTATACCAGCAAGCGATCGATGCTGCTCCAATGAAAATCAACAGCGAAATGAAGGGCTTGTTGGCGAACAGGCGAACTCGATCTGGTCTGAATTGACCATCAACACTCTATTTCCCCTCTCGTTTCGACGCCAACTAACGTCTTGATACTCCAGTATCGATAGAGGAAATGGATGTTGATGATGTAGAATGGAAGAGTGAACAACGACGAGTATCCGATAATGAGACCCTTTGAAACTTAGATTTACCACTGGAAAAAATTTCGCGCACATACTCTACTCGGTTCCACAAAGAGCGAGTGAGGTGTAACGGCAAAGGTGTATTCTATGAGGAAGGCTCTCTGAAAAATGTGGATGATGATATGATATCTCGATGAAACATACTGGAGCAGTAATTCCGTGGGCAAGTGACATGAGAATATCACACAGAGCGATAGTGGATAGCAAGTATTTGTAGAGTCCCAACTCTTTTCTCGAAAACTTGACAATGAGAAAGAGCAAAAGGCAGTTGAGGAGGGCTCCGGATACTTAATCTTGTCCTCTGTTAAGTTCAGCAACTGCTTCCTTACCAACAATCGTTTGCTCGATCGCACCAGGGAACTGTGGCATATTGTGAGACAACGTAGCGTACGTATTTCGTGACGGAGCGAGTATGTTCTGCGTTTGCAGCAATAATGTCATTATGTCGAACAATTATGCGCGATTGCGAAGGAAATACCCGTGAGAAATAGTGGACAGAGTCAAAATAGTGGCCGGGTTCAACACAACAAGCGCGAGACATGTGGTCAGCGAAATTGGTCGTTACCGCAGAAATCACTGCGATCACGGTAAATATTGTCGTAACTTTGCGGCTCTGAGCTTCTTCTCACAGGACTAAAATACCAGTTTTTAAAAAAATGACACTTGAAAGATGACAAATATGCCAGCTCAACTACAAAGCATAAGCGATGAATGATCTTGACAAGATTGCGGAGCAATTACGATGCTATTCATGGATTGCGAACTCGTGCTCTCAGAAGGGGATCTCTCGCACTCGCTGAATGCAGCTCGTCTCTTATCAAGAAAGATAATGTCAGTGAGTGATATCAATGTGCAGCTGTTTGAGATATCAGCACCACACTTTCCCCCCTCGGGGACGCTCATGGTTTCCGAAGGAACGGCCTTTATGGCTTTTACATCAACGAAATGGACGCAACTCAATTGATCGTTGCCACGATTCCTTTTGGCCTTCGTGACACGTCACTCTCGGATGTTTTCTCAATAGTTTTCACAACGTTCTTTCTCCGAATCTGAATGAATGCATCATCACGATATCGGTAGAGACATACCATCTTCAGAATCTCAACACATTTTTGTCGATATGTTGGTGTTACTGCTAGAAGAGTTATCGAATGCATTGGAGAGTGGATCGAACACATCAGAAAGCACAGCGAATAGGGGACTAAATTGTGAAATTAGTAAATGCGCGAATTCCGAACTTTACTCGGCCCTCCAATATTTGCGTAAACGGAGAAGAATGTGCACGTGACAGGGAAAGACATGCTTATGTGCGGAGAGAACGACTGATCATTGTATTGGATAGAAATGTATTTTCACGAGATAAATACCTGGATGATCAGCGCTCTAACCATGGAAGCGTTGAACAGCCTGCCTGTTTCACTTAGTGTTGACGCGCGTTTGAGGGAATACAGCGTGTGCCAGGCTATCTGGAATAGGCCACAATCAACTGCTCAACAATTTTCCAAACAGTACCGAAAATGTAAAAATAGCGCATATCAACATTATTGCTATGCAAATCATTGAATAGAAAAGGAAAGGACCCGAATCAAAACATCTTGCATATGATGATCCGAGACTAGGCCACTGAGTAATGATTGCCTGGGAAAATTGATTGGATTTGTTTCAAACGTTTGTACTTTTAAACGCTTCTTTTCATCTTCTGTAGTCATTAAGGCATCCTGCAAATATTGTATTTGCCAATTGATTATTCAAATGAAAACTCTTACACGCAAAATCTTTGGAACATAAATCAAAGGAATCGACACAAGCACTACAGTAATGTTCCGGAAACTCATTGGAAAAAGCCATAATGAACCAGGATTTTGCACAGCCTAAATTATTGTCCCGATTGAAACGAATTCTTGTCTTCTTTGGTCACTTGATGTCTCTCTAGAAAACAGCCGTAGAATGCAGGAATATATAGAAGAAGAATGAGCAACCATAACTCCTAAGATATTACAGGAAGATAAGCAAGCAAGAAATAGCTGGAAACGTACAAAATAGACATTGGCATCTCCAGGCAATTGAATTGTCGGGTTTTCTCTGAAAATCTAATATTTGAATCGATTCTAGTTTCAACTGAAATAAAAAAATCACCTAAAAATACAAAACTCCGGAATGAGCATTATCGGGTCCCAGAAAAGAGTTACCCACAAATCAGTGATAAAGCCTAGTAACTGAAAACACATCTCACTTCGGCCGAAAACATCGTTAACAAAAGCAAAATTGGTAGCAGACCCCACCACAAGAATTGCGGTGAGTGCGGAGTAACGTTTGAGAATTCGTCTGGAGCACATTGCGATGATGCAGAGAGTTGGCAGTGCTAGGATAACAGAAAATACAGTGAGAACATGCCGAATCGCCTTGAGAATGTGATGCATGCGGAGAGCTGCCTCGTCGTCCATTGTTCAAAAGTTTAAGGCGGAAACAATCGAGCCGACAGAAGACAAGAAATAAGAATATTTCCTCGATAATCTAATCGGAGTAATGGCTTTTCACTCTGTCTATTCGGATCTTTGATTAGTTACAAAAAAAACCAAACTCCGACTTCAGTATTTAAATTTACAAAAAGGGTTTACTGGTTCTCATTTGTGTTGTGTGCATAATTTCCTAGGTCAAATCGGCAATGTCTTAGCTCAATGTGAGTGGAAAACAAATGGCCAATCTAGAAAGGGAATGTGAAAGTTCCCTGTCCTGAGAACACGAATCATCTTTCCCTTTTAATTCCGCCTCGCCCTTCCCTCCAGAGATTGACTGTTTACGCACCGACGGTTAGGATCCTGAAGAGCACGTGAACCATCCATAAACGGAGCATACTCATTGTGAATTCTAGCCTTTCCTCTCCAGAGATCGCCTGTTTGCTCCTAAAATTCCTCCGGATCGGCTGACGTAACGAGTGCGCGAGTTCTTGACTTGCGACGAAGAGATTGCTTTCCTCATTCCGCGTGCTCTCTAACCACCGTGAGAGTGTGTAAATGAGGAGAGAGTTTCTTCACCTGTCATCCATATTCCTGAAGACACATGCATGCGAACAGGTTCGTGCAGTGGAGAAAGAGTAATGCGAATCTTTCACGGTCTCTCACTTCGCATTGCTCTCTCGCCGGTCAGGCAAAGCGAGAGAGCATGCAAAAGTGAGAGACCGTCAAACTTTCGTCCAACTCTGCAGCGGATGTTGGGATGGACGGCAGGGCGGGGGTGGCTACAGCGGAGTCGGTCAACACGCTGTGTAATGGCGAGGAATCAGCGTGAGACTATTCTGTGTTGCATGTGATGTGTATTCGGTCGACCGTAGTCTGATATCCTGCAACGCAGTTTGAAAATTATCCGAGATGTACCGTGAAAGACAGAAACAAGGAAGTTGACAGAGGAATATCGATTGAGAACGTCACTGCAGATGAGTATGCTTCCCTCAAACTTTTTTGTTGTACAGAAAGTGGTTTTAGTGGTGGAATGCGACTCGAAAGTGTCAACTTTGGCCTTCTCTACGTGAGGAGAAATCCTAATCACTTTCACACAGCACGGCCTGGATAGCCTCAAGCATATGAGGACAGGACGGTAACTGAACATGATCGAACATGCAGTCTGCGTTGCGTAGTGAAACCTAAGCTCCTTTGTAATTTCAAACAGAATTGCTGAAAGCAAGAATGATGTATGCTAAATATTTCGAGGTCAAACTCTCAAACTCGGGTTTCATGCTTCTCGACTGAACCCATAACCTAGATCGTTCCGAACTACCGCACAGGTGCCAGTGAACCGACGACATCACGTCATTTACTCACGACGTCACATCATGTCCTGCAAAATCACGTCTGTTGACGTCGATTTAGATCTTGAAAGGTCGACAATTACACACAAAGTGATGTTGACTATTTTGAGCGAATGACGCGAGGTACGAATTTATGTCACTGTAGAGAGTTACATTATCGTTATAAAACGGCCCAGGAACACCCCTGGAACTATCGCTTCCTTTTTGATTTCTTGATCTGTGCTTAGTCGAACTCTGATCTGCCCTCTCGTTTGGCCTACGTGACTTTCGGCTAGGAACAACTGACGCAATTTCCCTGCACTTTCCAAAGATTGACCAAATGATGACTATTCTCCGCCCAATTCTTGCGAAAACATCATCCTCCCGGATAGTATAAATGGTCGTTCTCGCGTCTTCTGACCATCCTCAGCCTCACTGTTCACATCCACTACAGTTCAGCTGTTCTCCAAACCCTCCGTTCAACGTTCACTTCCTTCTTCCTCACCAACACTTCGATTCAACATGCTCTCCGTGAGTTCTTCAGTGTTCCCGAATAGTAGCACTCTTGAGCCTTTTCGGTTATGACTAGAGTAAATCACTCATAATATATCAGATCTAATAATGGCATTGCTTCAGCTCGTCGGTCTGGTTCGCTACTACCCGTACACCATCGGAGACAAGAAACTCGAGCAGAGAACTCACAAGAATTCCAATGCTTCGATGAATTCGTACGATGGCTCTCAGAAGAGGTTGGTTATCCATTCAAACTACCGTATTGCATACTACCGTACTACCGTATACTAGATACTTATTGATCGATTTTTCAGAGGCAGTATCTCCAGTATCTCCAGTACGTCAAGCAACGATTCTCACGTACTCAACATCAGTATCGATGCTAATCATGGACTTCACGTCCCTTCGTGATTCGCTGTTGCGCATCTACCACGGAAAGCGAGAGACGCCAATTCTTCAGAAAGTCCATTGTGTATAGATCACAAATTGTACCCGAAGAAGCGTGTAATAAAGAGCTTTACGAATAGTCGATTGAAGTTCAATGCAAGTCAACTCAAAGTATTCGCATTAGTTCTACAGTAACCCATGTTTTCGATCTCACCGATAGGTCAAATCAATTATCGCAGTGTAATGTCTTCGAGAAACTACCATGAATTCGTTGTCAACACTGCATTCTCCTGCACATGTGGTAACCCTGCGGTTGTTTGTGCGGGAAATCAGTGGCGATCTTGCCGACCTGTCATATCATCCACTGACCAGCGCAAGTCGAACCACATGAAAACAGTTAATCCAGAGGTCGGATGAGAACATTCGAATGACCAAGACGTAAATTTTCGATTGAGATGGACTTCGCCGTTGTTTGTGCCGTGAACAGGAACAATTAACTTCAGCCCTGTAATTGCACTCTCTACAAATCAACAAACAGTGGAACAACATATTTTCGACACATAAATTGATTCACCATTTAATTATTCAGAGTTTCTCTCGATAATCTCACCAGAGATCACTTCTGTTTCCCTATGTTCCATGTTTCTGATCTCTGACAGTTCGTGTTGTGCAGTGGGACACTGTGAACACGTGTTACATATTGAGATTGAGTGCAATCAGGTGGAAATCATTTCGAATGAGTGTTTCGATTTTAATAATATCAGGAGCTTTGAGGTCAGCTTCGCGATTCCTTTTCGACGCTGATTGCGTCATACAATTCTACATCGAATTTACATGGTTGAAGTGAATGAGCAACTTCCCAAACTGTGTTTCGATGGTGTTGGAAGAATACTTGCCTTTCGCAACATAATTTTCCGCGCCCAAACATCCTCGATTTCGCACTTTCCTGACAAAGATCGGCTGTTTACCATTAAAATTCCTGGTTCTCGCGACGAAATGAGTGCGCGAGTTCCTGACGAAATATGTGAACAGGTTCGTGTGTCTGAAGACGGCAACAGTTGTGATCATGATTGGGAAAGAGATTATCGAAAATGTTAACGCCCTTTTCCAGTTTGGATATATTGTGAGTTGGATCTGAAGCACATTCTGCATAACACTTTGAATCGCAGAATAATCAGTCATGAAAATGCACAAATTTTAGGCAGAGGAGGACTTTGAAAAAACGGGCACAAATCAATGTTCACATCATAACCATGATGTTCGCTTGTTTTCATATTCCACTTTTAGTTCGACCTTCCACGACAATGTCGTCACTTCATCCTATTTTCGAGCGACCCAGCGACATTTGTCAGTGGTGGAATACCCCCCAAAACAGCTCTTAATGGCCTCTAAAAGTCACAGCGACAACTCTGATTTCGATTTTCTGATCTTTGATTCACTGATCCTTGGACTACTTCCCACACTAGCTCACTTGTCCATGTGACTGGTTGACGCAAAGAACGATCAGCATAGAAAAGTACACTTTCCATTCACTTCCTTAGACATTCCATAGATCTTCACCATGTGAAAACGGCTGATTCGCTCTCCGCCCCCTTCGTTTTCGCCCATTTCTCTCCTCCCCTTTCCTGCTGGGTATAAATGCACCGCACCGGCCATCTCACGCAACCACATTGTTGATCCTTCCGCACAGATCACCTGCTGTGCCTGTTACCTCACCGCCCCTCAACCACTAACTATTCAACATGCTCTCCGTGAGTTACTTCTCATCACTCCTCATCAGTTTTCATCAATGAACCAATCCATTTCAGCTCGTCGGCATGGTCCGCTACTACCCGTACCCCATCGGTGACAAGAAACTCGAGGAGAGAACGCCGAAAACGTCCGTCTGTTCGATGAACTCTTACACTTCGCAGAAGAAGTCAGTTTCCAATGCGATCCTGTCATCTACCGTATCCGTTTTCTTTCAGGGCCAGCACCTGCAGCACTAACAGCGACTTCATCTCTCTGAATGCGTACACGAAGCCACAAAAGAAGTCAGTTTGCGATTCGGGACCACATCTACCGTAATCCTTTCAGGATGAGCACCGTGAGCACCTGCAGCAACGACTCCTTCGTCCTCAACATCAACGTTGATGACGACCACGGCGTCGGCCTTCACAATGTTTCATGTCAGTGATGACCGAAACGTCCATTTCTCATCCAATTCATTGCAGGAGCCTCGTTCTACAGCAGCAGAACGAACTCGAGCAGTGCCTATTCTTCACAGCGTCCATTGTGTACATATCACAGTCTGTACCCCAAGAAGAAGCGTGTAATAAAGAGCTTTACGAATAATTCTGATGAAATAGAGCTTATCACATCAACACGAGAATTATCATCCTACAGTATCCCATGTTTTCCACTCTCCCAGTGCAATCGAATCATTGTTCGCGGTGTAATAACTTCGGATTCAGCGTAAACATCTAATTCGACTGCAAATTGGCTTGGTAACCATGTGAAAATTTTGTGCACCGAATAGTTTCGAGGACATTGTGTTTTCATTCTCATCGTAGACTCTTGATGACCGGAACTCTTCGTAGGCAAATCACAGAATGTTCTCGTTGTTTGGGAGGGTGTTGTGGAGATCAGAAAACTGGTCATCGTCTCCTCATTCTGAACACTATCTCTCCACTCAGACAGAAGAGACTAGAAACAGACCGAATCTCGAACTTTGCAACGTAGCGGAGATCAAAGTTGGTTGTGTACCACTTTGGGTACGTGATCGATGTCTGTATGTGGAAAGGATCTCACACATAAGCAGGGGATCGAACAAACGGAAGCGATAGTAAATCTCGCTTTTTTTTCTTTTGCAAATTTTGATAGGAAAGAATAATAGAATTATATTCACTAAATGTTTGCCATAAAACCACAAAATACGAGAAGATCCGTTCATCTATTGCACTAGAAACGAGTCTTGGGACCGTAGACAGTCAACACCGTTAAATTTTGATTCGATTTTCCCTGATTTTTCCGGTACAACATCAGTGCACTGTGCCTTAGCGACTGATCAGTGGCACATACTCTACACATACTCTAGCGACACAATAGGCACCATAATGAAATGAGATAATCGTCGTTTCATCTAGGTTGTTCAGTTCACTTTCCCTTTGTGGATGACGAACGAAAGCGAAAGCATTTGCTGATTTCTCTACCCAGCGATCTATCAATTGAAAAGGCGTTCTCAAAGCTTCTTTGGTTTTCCATCGTCTGTAGTCTGCCAAAGACAATTTCGAGAAAGTTCTCTACATGCCATTTCACAACATTCGCGGCACCTCCCTTGGGTGTTTACCACACATTGCCGCACTCTCCACCGGAGATCACTCGAGTGTTTCCCTCAAATTCCTCGATCGGTCGTTGCGGCATACCAGTCGGTGTGGTTGATCAGGGCTAGGCAACACGAGTTGAAAACGACGAAGAAAACATGCTGATTTCTCCCCCAAGATCGCCACATTGCAAAGGAATTCGCTCAAATAATCTTGCACAATTCTCGAGTTCAAAACATCAACTTCTCTGTTGGTCGACCACGCATAGTGGGCAATCCCAACTACTCCTTGCACATCTCTAAAAGTCACCATTACAGCAACGCAAAAGATCGGCATCAGTGCCACAACAAATACTCAATTTTTGGTTGTTTGATCTTTGGTTGAGAGATCCTTGGTCTGACCCAATTCTCAGGCTATTTGTCATCGATCCTCGTGACTTCAACTCGGATGATTGGCGAAAAGTGGCTGCACTTTTATCATAGATCACACAAGGCTGCTCAACCCATTCCAATTAATCATCATCTCATCAGCTAGGATCGTTACGACCTAATGCGCACTTTTCGTAGACAGGAAGGGGCTGAGCATCGTTCCGAATCCATCGATTGCACTGCAAAACACGATCAACCTGACTACTAATCAGCTGTGTGCTCGATACTTGCTGCCATTTCCGCACAGGAGATCAGTTATCGACCGGCGTACTGTGCCTTCGATTGCCAAACTACTTTCTTGTTTTTCACCTCCTTCTCCTCCGTGCAGAAATGCTCAGCGTGAGTTCGATAGTCATGAATCAAAAAAAGTGATCAACTTCAGATCACCAGCCTTGCTCGATTCTGGCCGTTCATTGTCGGGGAAAGCAGAAGCGACGAGCGAACGAAAAACTCCTCCGATGCTTATCCAAACTCGATCGAGTCCGGTATTCCCAGGTATGTCGTGATGTCCTTCATTCAGTATGCCTCATTCTAGATCTCGCTCCAGTAGTGATGCATCCTCGTCGTCAACCAATAGCCAATGTGACCTTATCGGATCCCCGCAGGCGAGCATCTCCCTGTTTCTTCGATTGAGCTCTCCTTTCAGGCAATTCCATTCTCCCAGAAAGTCGCTTCTCGAGCCCTGGTGCTCACAATCTCTGCGCACTTCATCGTACTGATCTCAGACATCACTCTGCTGGCAACGACCGATTCATCCGAGTGGAATCATCAACACATCCAGGTGGCTAAATAATTCTATATTCCGTCCGTCCGGAAGAACTATTCACCAACTATTTTTCGCTCCTCTGTACCGAAATCGTTGTAAAATTGCCGTAACAAGAGATCAGGTGCCACGCTGTAAAATCGTGGTGCCCACCGGTCAACAAACGCGAAATCGGAAAGGGTCTCTGGTCGCGGCAGTAAAAACCTCTTGTGACTTGAGTGATCTTTGAGGAAAATTGTGAATTCTGATCTACCGATCCACTGTTTTCAAATTGATGTTCTACAGGCGTACGGGCTATTCTCCCTGCTCATCTTCATGACCAACATTTGCGTCCCTCTCCTCGTAGCTGCAGTGTTGTTGAAAGGGATTCGAGGTGAGAATCTAGAGGCGAACAAATGAATCATCGTGTCCCGTGCCTTGGCCAAACAGCGTAGATCAGACGTAAAACAGCCACAGTGGTGTGTCATTTCTGAGGTCGAGATGATATTCCCGGGATCGCTGATCTATCCCCTTCACATCGCTCTCAATCTCTTCACTAAACTGCGTAATTGAGAAAAAATTAACTTCATTCTGTTATCTCGTCAGCAGTTGACTATCGAAACAGTATTTACGTGACATTCGCGACATTTTGCAGGATGACACTTCCTGGATTACCTGTTCCCATTACAGCCCTCACTCTCTTCGCTTCGATTTGCGTCAGCTGGATGACAATTGGCTACATCGTGGTTGTTCTCGCGTATGCTGACTTTGCGAACGTGAGAATCACCCGATTTTTCGCCCCCTGATTTCTTACGTAGGCGCAGTTCTCTAATCGGAGTGTTGTAGTTGCTGGAGAGTCATCCTGCGTGTTCTCTCACGCTGATTACACTCCTGCTCATGGTGAGATTAACTTGTTTGACGAGAGAAGATTCGAAATTTAGATTGTCGACGCAATATTGTTGGCGGTCTTCAATTGCTCGATGGAACAGAAGGCGAAACGTGAGGATTATTCACGTTGACGTATGACGAACAGATCAAATTTCAGGAAGACTGTGCGTGTGCTAATTACGTGATCGATCTCGAAAGCAGATACTGCCTAGTGTACTAAGTTAGAATTGTTATGCATTCAAAATAATTGACTCGAACTTTTAACTTATCAAATTTTTCATTATTATTGATCTCATTTCATATCATTTTCCGCATTTGAGCCTTCCTTGTTGTGCTACAATAAATGCAAGATTTTGTTGTTGATGTTTTTTTCTGATTAATAATCTGGGATAAGTGGAACTTTTACAACGCTACCGCGAGTACCGCGCGTGGCCAATTCGAGAGCACAAAACCGTAACCATATGTTCACCTCCTTATTATAATCTTACGCTTCGAGTAGTATGTCAGTTTGACGGGACACTCGAGTTGTGTCTCTCCTACAAGTTTCGGCCCAATCGATAGAAGCATTGAACCGCAATCGTTGTTTTACCTAAACTTACGGTAACTTTCGGTAAGTTACCGTAAACGGTTCACAATGTTTCATATTGACTGTATGTGTAAGCAACCGACCGGAAGTGTTGCAAGTGCATCAACTTTCTCAATCATATACTCGATTCAAAGTCAAGTTATCACAGTTATTGTTCATTCTTAGTCGTGAACGATGGTTGCACTTGATTTTGCTGAACTGCGTTTGTTCTTCGACAAGATATTTCTCTCCAAATCTGAATAACGCGCGTGCGATAGCTGAAATTAAGATGTTTGCGGCCAAAATGAAACGTATTTACCTTCGCACGAAATAGATCATGATTATGGGATCAATCGCGGGGAAGAGAGCCGTTGTCATGACCATCACATCGCCGTAGATACCGTTGAGATCGAGTCCCAGCAGTGGAATCACGAAGATCATCGCGACTGGGAAGTACGAAAATACTGTTGGAATTGCAGTCTGCAAGTTCTATATTCAGGAAAATATTGAAATTTTGCACGAACCTGAACAAGCAGGGCTCTAAGCAACTGGTGCTGAGTCGTTTTAGCTTGTTGTGACAACTGGACCGCTCTGAATCGTTATTGAGTCAACCGTTTCGGTAAGAAGGAATATAAAGATTCTAATTCTTGAGGGCAGATTGTTGGTGTGACTGAATGTGAATCACCCAGCATGCCGTAGCTTCCGTAGTATGAGCACACTACAGCTGGCTATAATGACGATGGAAAGGGAGGATAGGACGAGGCCTAACATCACACCATAGACGGCGTTCACTTGCAGCTCTCCAGATTGTGAAGGATTCTATAAATTAGAACTCGAAAAATGGAGAAAGTTGTCTCTTTACTCTTCACGCTTCAATTTCTGCACCGAGGTTATTTGAACGAATTCTCAAGTTTTGATCACCCTGAACATAATCGCGAGGTAGCCAACTCGCGCGCAATCGACACCAGTGTTATTCAGTAACATGTGACGGTAGTATGCTGTCTTTGCATTAGAAGGCAGGAATCCAATCTGAATAATATATTTTCCATTGTAATTGGGGTGGCGTATACTTGCACTGCCTTATAATAACCATAGGTCCAGGCGAGTTGCACCAGCAGTGCTGTCAAACTCCACAAGAGAGTCTCATAGCGAGGGAATAGCTTACGCCATCTCGGCCTTTTGTGGTTCGCCTCAGTTCAATTCAACACCAAAACGTACTTGCACACCACAGCGTATCGGTAAATGTAATGAAACGCGAGAATGATGAAAGTTTGGTAGAAGAAGATAACGAAAAATATGTCTGTATGCATGATCAGAAAGTGATTTGTTGCATGCGAAGAATCATTGAACCTGCCCAGAGCCCATAGATGGATGGCATGTCTACCAAATGATATCCGAAGAAAATGTATCCGACTTGAGAGAGTTGAATGCCCTGAAAAACTGTGTTTCAGCCATCTTCATGCTCTATGATCGTGGAGAGTCAATATCTCAAAAATATAGGGAAAAAAATTGGCTTACAGGCATGAGAACAATATGAGTAAGAGAGACGAAAATGTCAGTCACGGCAAACCCGATCATCAAGTAGCGATATTTACCTGTCAACATTAGAGGAAAAAAACATCGGTGCTTGCAAAAAAAGTGAACTAGAATTATTGCGAAAATGGTACCGATTTGTTCATTGATTGTTGTCATGGAAACACCGATGAAGGAGAGATTAGTAAGCATCGATACGACAAACACGCCGTAGGTGAAAAACTACAACATTTACGATTGAAACAATGGACTTCTTTCACCATTTCACCTTATGAATCTTTATCGGAATCATCGACGACACTAAGACACCGATGAATGCTCGTCTCTTGTACGCTGGCTTTCTTTGTGACGCATGCTCAGCCACCTCATTATTCTATCAAGGTCTATAACAGCATGTTTTGGTGTTCTAGTTATTTATAAAGAATGTCAAGCATCTAAGGCATCACAAAACTTCTATGATGCTGAACGCACAGTTCTCTCTCTCTGTCGTGTACTCAGGAAATTGAAGAAAATTTTTATGCAGCTAACAATAAATACGAACAACGGAAGCAAACGTTTATCGTCTGGTTCCATCCTCGAAGAAAACTCCTCCATCGATGGCGCAGTACTTGGGGCAGATCCCCTTCTCTCCAGCACCTCCAGGCTTGCCAGAAGATCCGGGAGCTCCAGGGTTTCCGTCCGATCCGGGGTTACCAGCGGGGCCAGGAGGTCCCTTAGGTCCGGGAGGTCCTTGCCCGCCTGATCCGGGAGCTCCATCGGGACCGGGAGGTCCGGCAGGTCCGGGAGGTCCAGCGGGTCCGGGCGCGGCCGATCCTCCGACTCCTCCCTGACCAGCGGGACCAGGTTGTCCAGGGCCGCCGGGCTGACCGGGGTTTCCGGCGGGTCCGGGAGGTCCCTTGGGGCCAGGAGGTCCGGGAGGAGAGGCTCCGCCTCCCTGTCCGGGGGCTCCGGGTCCTCCGGGGTTGCCGTTGGGCCCGGGAGGTCCAGCAGGGCCGGGAGGTCCGGCAGGACAGGGCTGGCACGGGGGAGGCGTGGACGGCTCGCAGGGACCACCGGCAGACATGCCGTGCGCGCCGGGCATACCCGGAGAGCCGGGCATTCCTGAAATTCGTGAACAATTAGTTTTTTTTTCTGAGAGTTTTAACCGAAGCAGACCGCAATTTGTTCCTTACCGTTTCGTCCGGGCTTGCCGGGCGAGCCGGGTGGTCCGGGCTGGCCGGGCATGCAGCACTTGGAGCAGTCTCCGCCTCCAGCTACTGCTGCTCCTCCGGTGGAGTAAGCCTGCACGAGAAACATTGCTCACTGCATTATTGACATCACTATCTGTACACAGTCTACACACTTCAATGGATTCAATGAAGCGCTAGAGTCGGAAAATGCGATGCTCACCTGACGGGCGGTTCTGTTGTGCGGCGACTTGACGGCGTTCACCTCGGACCAGATGTGCTCGGCCGAGCCCTGCAATGATTCAAAGTCATCATGTGCACGCCTCAGAAGGGGTTTCGCTTATTCCTCATGTTGCACGCGCTTGTTGACATACAGACCACTGATCTGCAAATTCAGGGGAAAGCGAGACCTATTTCGACAAGTGATCTGATTCTTTTTTGGAGCCTGCCATACTAACAGTCAAACAGGTTCTTGCAACATTGACTTTCGTCTGTATATTCAGGGGCGTATGCGCGGTGAAATCAGAGATCCAATTGCTGAACACAGCAGCGATTAAAACTAGTTTGCGAGTCGCCCTTATCGCCTCAGGGTGCATTGCGGCCGCAGGGTTCGTTACTGGTATCTTCACAATCTACCCTCTTAACTTTCGTTTTCCAGCTGTCATTACATAGTTGTGGTTCCTGCTTTTGCTTTCAGCCTTCCTCGTACGGTTGAAAGACGGCCAGGTATCGCTAAGCACGTTGCTTATGTTTATCCTAACTCGTCCGCTCGCTACAGAACAAGCATGATAAAAGTAATGAGAGCTGTCGATACCTTCTCGCAGTTAATACTGGCTAATCCCTGTTCAAATGCCCCTAATTGTATAGCAAGGAACACGAGTCGCAGATATTCGAAACAAACAGGACGCTCACCTTGCAGAATGCGACATCCCTGTTGACTGATCGCTTGATGGAGTGCACGTAGTTGTATACCATCGGGAGGGTGACGAACACAGCGACGACTGCGACGACAGAGAATGTGATGGCGGAGGCAGCTACTACCTGGAGTTATTCTTGATTGACTCTGATCGCAAAGATGTTTTAATTTATGCGATACAATGTACATGTACAAACTATCAAAAGTTCGAGAATCGATATAATATCGCGACATCAAATTCCAAATTTTAGGAGAGTGCTATGGGACATTAAATGAATGGAAAGACAAGGAGTACATAGTATTAAATTAGCTACGGAGCAATACATGAGACATTCCATACCTTGTACGCCCGGCACTTGGCTTGAGTGAGGTGGTTCTCCATGGTTGGCGAAGAGGAAGTGAAAGCACGTACCTTGAACTCCCTCTCCTCTGTCTTTATACCCACTCATTAACCGGAGAACGATCCGATCAAACCAGATTGTTTTGACACCTTCTCACTTTCACGTGATCTATCGCACGCCCTGCGGCGGTTGTGGTTGCAGTACTGTTTCAGGGAAACATAAAAGTGCAAATGGTAGCAACGAAAGAGATTTTATCATCAATTCTCTCCAGAATGGACGGCAGAAAGCAAAGGTAATGTAAAAAGTGTTGAAAAGGGCGAAGGACATGGCTAATTATTGAGCAAGAGCGCGGAACTTCCGCTAATAGGCATTGTTTCGACGGGTGACTTGCGACGTAGCCGACACAATCGGGTCAACTTTGTGCCATTTCTTCCAACTGAATGCGATGATTGACTAGATTTCCGAGATGAAGAACTCACAAGAGCAGAGGCTCTCTGTAACTCGGGGTAGATAGAATGACAATTGCAGTGTGCACGAAAGCGTGCGTCATTTGGAAGCAGAAAATGCCATTATTGATGTCTGGGATGTTAAAATTAACAGCTCTTTACCCGAGTCGCCTTCAGTATTTTCATAACAGTACGTTTGCTCAACAACGTCCACGAAGTTTAGTAAAAAATGAACAAAAGCTGTGGCTTACCAGGTGTTAATGCTACTGCAATCATCGAGTACGCGTAAACAAGTAAGGGAGAGAGTTGAATAGTTAATGGGACAAGAGTCTGATAGTGATTTCAGTTGTAAATTGTTCAGACAACACACCTGAACAAGCATCAACCACATCAATTTGTGCTGAAGCTTCCTCGTTTTGTCACTCATAGTTGAATTCTGTGTGCAAGTAATCAGTGTCCAAATATCTATCGTTCACCTGCTTTGATAGCAAATAAAACGATCCAAATACGAGAAAAGAACTAATAATGATTGCCAGAATCATAATCGAGAAAGCATTGAATTAACGCATTCAACAAGAGTGAAAAAACTGTTATCGTAGAAGATGCGAGGAAAATTGTGTTAGCAGGATAGAGAGTTAAATCGTACACAAATGTACGATAGTTTGGATTCTCGTACAAATAGTTTAGCGAAGGATAGTTCTGAATCGAAAATCAAGTACTATTGAAGCGAAACAACAAACCTTTCGTATAAAATCAGGACCGCCTTCAATGTTTCGGCGCAAACTCATATGAATAACGCAGGGGACGCTATAAATAATAAAAATAACAACTCTGAACAGAACTCGATATTTTATCTGAAAAAGTAAGAAATAATTGATCGAGTTCGAGGGACAGGGGCAAACTACCGAAACTGTTTGATGTTTTGAAATCGCAAGAATCGTAATGAATTTGAAATGAAAACAGTTAATTACGGAAACGGCAACGTAGGCTACAGTGAAGAACATTAATGTCTGGAGTGAATTTGCTTAAAAAACGTATTTGTATGCTGCTCACAATTCCGTAATGTCCATTAATTTCTAGCACGGTGCACAATACTCCATTGCAAAGGCCGCCAGGAATAGGATACAATCCGATGGGAGATGCGAGAAACCCGAAATTCAAATCGACCAGTGTGATAGAAATCTGCAAATCTGACGTCTGCGTAAGACGATTTCAGAACCTCGTATTTCCTCGGAAGGTTTGTATTTTGTTTCACGTAGTTTGTGGTAGGAACGCTCTACCGGGAGGAAAGAAGTTGTGTGCATCTTACTTGTAGCGCCATCAAATACCGAGCGAACGGTCGACCAGGCGCTGGCGTTTTCGTGATCATCAAATAGAATGCAAGTGCGGAGAAAGCATGCGTTCCCACTCCAACCGCGTGTTGATACGCGGGCATTGCTGTGTGCCAGAGCGGATGCAGAGTTAGGTTGGGCATAACGGCTTCTGTTGAGAATCGGCAGATTGTCAAGGTGCAAGGGCGACTCTGGAAAGTAATGGGACACTTGACGTATTTTGCAGAAGCAAATGTGAGGCGAGTGAAAAGGAGCAAAAGAGGCGAGATAGCAACCGTCAACTATCACCGCATGGAGACAGGTGCAATTGATGTGGAAGGCGCTCTGCTTCCTTTGCTTCGTTACAGCAAGTTTTCAGTAATATTTTCACTGTATGTTCTGTGAGTTGTCAATTCCAGCTGCTTCGGAGCCCAAACTCGACGAACATCCGCCAATGTGAAGGCGAATGCAACTCAAGCGAATTTTTAATATTCGTTCGTGAGTGTCAAGGAATATTTACGTTAGTGGCGTATTCACTATGTGATCTTATTTCAAATTCGAAAATGACTACTCGATAATGCTTGCACGACATGAAAAAATAAATCAACGGCATCGGTCTCCTTCTGAGGCCCTGCCACTATCTCTTTTTTTAAAAATCGAGATCTCTTTTCAGTCCTCCCAACATCGAACCGTTGGCGCCGTAGTGTTATTGAAAAGCTTGATGCATCTCACGTCTTTGGAGGAGACGAGAGAGGAGAGATATGGTCATTCTATCTTGAGAAGATCCGCTAGGAATCTCTAAGAGAATTGATGACTTTTCGATGTAATCTTAGAGAGATGCTTCACGTGTCGTAAATAACAAATGTTTAATTTGTCGTTAAAAATTATTTTTTTCGACTTTTCGACCAAAAATAGCACTCTACCACCCCTTGGTTATTTGCAAGGTATGGCGAATGACAAAGTTATTGCTCGTAGTACTGTTCTCCTCGAGTTGCTCCACCTTTCGTGTGCGTTCCAACCTGAAGTTTCAGAATAATGAGAGGCCGTTTTCTTTTTAAAAAACCTCTCGTGACGAATAAAGACGATCGGTAAAACAATGCCTTGCAGGATCAATACATTTATAAATTCTTCGAAAATTGGATAATTTGGTCCGTTTTCCAGCTTTCGCCCAAACAATAGAAAGCAAACGGCTCCGTAGGCCGTTAGTGCTCCATGGAACCTGAATTCGGAACTCAGGAAATGGTGAACACCTCGGGAAACCTTGCAATGGGTCGTAATAACTCCAACATACGAATATTTTCAGCAATTTGGTATCTGAATGTTTGTTACGGTAATCCTTCTCGTTAGTCAGTATTGACCTTTCAGTAAGCGAATAGCCAGTTTGCTGAAGTCTTCTTTTGTTCATTCTATACAAACGTTCAAACGAGCAGATTGTAATCAATTCGAATAGCCCTTGAGGAGACTGAATCAGATAATCAATTGGCATTAATGTGCAGTTACGAACGCCAGTTATCTGATGATACACTTGCCCTCGTTCCGGAACAAGAGTGGACACTGCATAGCTACCACCAAATTCGTATGAAAGCAGAGTTGGAGGCACAATGATGAGAAGCAGTAGAATCTGGAAGAGTTGGGTGAATTCGATAATACTCTCTGTCGGTTTACATGGACCCAGAAGTAGATGGTATTCTTCCTGGAGCTTTCGTAGGTTCGAAAGTTCTTTGACGCTGCTAATCTCTCGAGAGACATCATGAACATTGACGATACTGTGCCTAAATACGGATTTACTACGTTTATTGTTGTTCTAATTCGTACCGTAAATAACGAGAAGTTGCGGGTATCTTCTAACGAAATGCTCGAAACTCGTTACGATGTAATCCGAAGGATGGCTGGAAAAATGTAATTTTTGTCGAAAGCATTTGTGCATACCTCGATTGATATCTGTAGAGAGTAATAGAATAGTCAATAACACAAAAATGCGCAAAGACGAAAATGTAGTAATAATGAAATCGCATTAGAATAGACAAACTCTCGTGAGCTAGCACTTTCCTAAATATCTTTTGAGGTGACAACGGTTTCTGAAATGTTTGATCCGACCTTTTGTATCCTCTTATCTTCCATAAGAGGGGGACTGCGATCAGTGCAATGAGCAGTTTGAAAGATATCAACTATGAAATTACACAAGTAACTACCGCTTGTAAGATCGGTTTTGACTCACAAATCTGAAGCAACTCGAATCGTGAATATATTTGGCTTGATACAGAAGGTAGCTGTCGTTCATAGATAGTAAGTTATCGAATGGGCATTGATGCTGACTATCCACCGTGATAATTTAGTGAGAAATGCCAACCGAAGAGTGATAGAAGGCAAATGCCTCGTTATTCTTGGTCATTGAGTCATGGCCGGCAATATAAATTAGAGGGAACGATCTAATCGGATTCGGTTCTAGATCACTTGTAGCATATGTTCGATAACATATTGGTCAGGACTAGAGAAGCTGAAGGAAGAGGGTGAGAGAAACAAACTATGCCTTCGTAAAAATAGGGGGAAAATGTGCGCCAGAGTTTATAGTATAGAATATGTTTGGGCCATACTGACCTTCGATTTAAGCTATTATGCATGATAATACCTCAACCCATTAGCATATTAGAGCTATTAAAGAGGAAAACATGCAAAAACACGCAGTTGGAAGGAAGGGTTTTCGAATAACAAGGAAGGATGTAAACATTTTTACCCGTTCAAAAGTGAAAAATGATCCTAAATGGTTTTGGAATAGATTGGAATCAACTCTTCCCTATATTTCCCATTTCATTTGTAAGATACGACGGCTCAAACATTTGAGAAAATTGCAAAATAACCCTTCAGCTTCTCTAGTCAGGACGCTTTGCATTGAGTGCAATGCATATTATGGAAATGTCGTAAATCGTCGAAACAATGGGATCAATATTGGACACAGTTCTGCTGCTGTGGCAAAGATTGTGCCATATTTTCACCTACGAGAGTCAGACACCAACAGGGACAATAGATGCTGGTGGAAAACAAGATCCGGCACTCATACAGTTTGCCGCAATGCGAAGTAGTCTGCCGTTCGGATTCAATCTTGACCGCGACTATCTCATTGATTACATTTCAAGGTAGCTTAATATTCATTCAATTTGAAATTTGAAGATTTTAGGATTCAATACATGACTCCAATCGTTTGTTCGATCACTGTATATCCGGCCAATCTATACCTCCTGCTTGTAGAAACGCCGAAAATGATGAGAGAAATCAGAGTAGCGTATCTGCTGAACTTAGTGAGCTAGGATTTCTAGTGACGACGAAATTTCCATTTGTTTAGATTACACACGTGTTTTGTGACTGGATGTTCAATTTTGCAACTATGACTTATGTCTTGCCTCCTTATGGGATATTCTATTGTAATGGACCTCTATGTCACATCGGCCTCGACAAATCTACTGTTGTGGTACGCAAAGAAGAAAGGAAGAAATAGTGATGTTTCTGATCTCAGACGCTTCTCGCAATCGCAATAATGGGCTGCATTCCAACTTACTACTTCTTGATGATGCGAATGCACCAAATAATGGTTTCGCATACTTCGAGCAAGTGGAAACTTTCGTGGAGGTGAAGTCTTGAGATTTGTAGCAAGGATCGGAGATTGTGCCACAATTGTAGCACAGAGATTACGATCTTATCCATTTTGAAGCTGTTTTGTCCAGGTTCCAATTGACAATCTATTTCGGGTTAATGACAGCATCAATTACGAATGTCGTTGGTTTCGCAATATTCTGCAAAGATGTGCACAATTACTCGGCACTAATTCAAGTGGAAAACTTTTTATTTTCTTGAAAGCTTGAATTATTCAGAAACAGGAGCTGAAATGGTTGAAAGAGCGGGGTGGCATGCACGTTGTGTACAGTGAGCCGGGCGTCTCAAGCGAATTTGAGCATGGTTCGGACTATAAATTTTTGGGACTTTGATCGAATTTGTTGCAGAAATACAGCTTTTTGCCGGATCATTCGCTATTTTCCTGCCTCCTTTAATGTTCTTTGTCGCGCACGCTCTGCACACACTGAAACGAAGCGCAACTGTAAGGCAAATATTAGTTACATCATGTTCACATTGCTCTCCTTTTAGCGCGCGTTCTCAAACAAAACGCAAGTACTTACAAAGCAATTGTTTGATATCTTCGACTGTCAGGTGGAATATCGTAATAGTTGCCATGTAAGCACGTTTTTCAGCTTCGCGGAGCTCTCATCTTCTACGTGATTCCACTCTGCTTCGTGCTAGCAGCAGGAATGATCGACACGAGAGAATTGATCCCCGATCCAGTTTACGCCTTTCTACGATTCATAGCCGTGGTTTGTTTCTTCTCTCACAGTAATCGCTCTATCTCTTCTCTCAGCTTCTTTTCTCGCTCAACCCAGCTCAATTCGCAACCGTTTTTATCCTTCGCAACTCGACTCATCGAACAATTCTGCTCAAACGGTTGAGACGTTCGAAGCTATTCGCGCTGATTCGAAGACTAGTTGGAGTGCAGTCGTTTCCCAAAGTTACTATAACCGAGACAAGTGGAAGAGTGCGCACTGAGTTTTCATAATTTAGTTTGAATGTGAGCACGAAATGTTTTCGAAAAAAACCATTCGATTTTGTATCCAAACTAACTCGATATGTCTTCTCAGCATCACACTATGGGACAAGGAGTGCTTTCAAATACTGGCATTCATTTATTCGCTCAGTGACGAGAAATCGCAGTTGTCGATTGCACCGTGACTTTCTGCACAGGTGCCACATGGCATCCGAAAATACGACGAGAAATGAATTCGGAAATAAAGGTGCGATATTCTCGAGTTATCGCCAAGAGTACAACGTTATGCACAATTGAGTGGGCGCACATGACATTGAACATTACAAAACTGAGTTCTGCGAGTTGAAAACGGCGTTCACGTGAATGCAAACTTATTGGCTCACCGAAAGAAACAATTTCTTGTGTCGATATTCCAAGTCCAATTACGGTTACTGAACAACCAATCATACATGTTGGAACGAAAAGCTAAAATGAAGCGGAGGTAAAAATTCGATCATTTTAGACCTGTATGAACAAAACAATGAGAGATCGTTTGATCGCTTTCGAGCTCGCCGCACTGCGATTCGATTTCTGAAATAGTGAACTACTATATTTTTACAGTGAATTGCGCACCTCCTGATGAAGCACAAAATACATGTGGACGAATAACCCTGTACCGACTATATTCGCAAAAGTTGCAGCCTGTAAACAGATCAAAATTTTTAAAAAAGAAATTATCTTACAAATACGAATGTCCATCCAATAAAAATTGTAGTGGCTCCTCTAGGCTCGAAGTGGTATGCGCATCGATTTCGCACCCAGCCCAGATTATTCTGAAAGACGCTTTAGATAAATTCCAAACATGAGAAAATGAGAACTCACTTCATCTATGACCTTCTCTACCGATGAATGATCTGTAGGCAGAAAAGCGTACAAGATCACAGGACAGTAGAACAAAAGTAAAAAGAACATATCGAAAACTTGCAGTTTGCGCTGAACACGTCATAGTCGGCTTTAGTTGTTATGAGTGTAGACTGACCTGGGAAAACTTTAGTGGACTCGAGTCGAAGAGTATCGCTTGATGTCGATAGCTAACGCACAACATGACACAGAACACGATATTCCATGCCAAAAGTGCCAGCAATACCTGAAAAGTAATGCAACTTCTTTTTTACTTTTTTTATTTCACAGCACAAATATTTAGAGTTCCTTTGGCCTAATAAGTTTGTGCAGCTTCTCATTGCCTATCTCACCGCCAAGTATTTCACAGATATTCCGGCCGTGGAGAGTATTCCGCAACAATATCCACCGAGAATAGGAAAGAGTGGCACCGGTTCTGCGGCCATCTCGAAGAAAACATCGAAAACTACTATCGAAATCTGCGAAATTAAGATAGTTCTGTCGTTCAAACCGTGTTATGAACTCCAACCTGGAGAAGGATGAGATAATTGCGAATGACTGTTTGATGAGTAGGCGTATGTTTCATTAGACAAACAAATGCTATGCCATTTAGCACAGACGAAAAAGCGAAACTGATTTTTTGTGCTGCGAACAGCGCAGATTGCTCGCTCAGGGAAATGAATATCTTGTGGTGTGGCATCGCTTCCGACTTGCATTGGATAGATCGATTCAATGCAAAAATGAGCTGGAAAATAAAATAAGCAAATATGAAATATATCAGGTTGGTGCAAAAGTCTTTTCCGATTTCTTGTATCGCGAATTTTGTTTGTAATTTCCTTAGCAAAAGCTCAATCAAGTCATGCTTTTTTGGTAATTGTGTGGCCTTGGATGCTCTATAATGAACACCGGTTCAATTCATGGGTAGCCCATTTAGTCGGTTTCAATTGAGGGTCAAAGTCAGAGCCTCCTCATTTCAGCCTCCTCATTTATCGAAATGTAATTCCTCAGAGGTCCGAGCTAAACCCAAACCAACACCACTATTGGAGAGCATGAGGACTTGTTGTCACATTTCATGCATTGCTATATATCTGCTGCAATCATCCATCCTTGACATGCGCCCAATTCGAAAAATTGGTTTTTCCATAATTTTGTTTGTTAATTTATAAGGCCCTGTTTTTTATTCAACGGATCTGATGACTTCAACTGAACAAAAAATTGGAGTACCTTGTATGTCAAAGTTGAACTCCAAGTTTGAAGATTTTTCCATTGTTCATTCACTAGATACATTTTTTTGAATTTTTGCATAGATTTTCAGCCATCTGAATTCAGAAATTTTTATTTCTCCTGCCCTAGTGTAAGATCGAGAGCCAAATCTTTTGTGTTTTTTTGAACAAGTAGACTCAGCCCTATGACTCCCTGAGCTGACAAATTGTTATGATGGTTGGCTTCAGAAAGATTGAATATTATATCAAAATTATCAAGGTTCGATTTTTTCGCGTATTTTTTCACCTCTGCTTTCGAATTTTTTCTCTCCCGTCCTATTGATTTTCGAGACAGCACCAACATACGACTGAGATCCCACAACATCCCCCTAGATTACCATGCAAAAGAATTTGAGCTACTTCACGCGCGCAGGCCGAGACAATGCAAAACAAAATGGAAAAAACTTATGCACCAACCTAATAGGTAATGATTTTCACAAGACTCGTTTTTTTTTTTTGTAAAACATCTGACTTTTTGTATCTTGATGTAACGATTACACTATAAAGGAAGAAGTTGTAGCCGATTTTGTATGAAGAATAAATTATGTTTTATGGTCTTCATTACGGTTGTTCACAAACAAGAGCTGGTGAAGAGATTAACGCAAGGGGATCCGTTCAGTATAATGTACCTTCTCGTTCAGTCTAATGTCTAATGTACTCTTCACTTATACTTGTGTTTTTTTTGTTTTTCTTCTCTATTGAACACCATGCTCACTACATTGTCTTCTCGTTCGTACAACACTATTTATAACCACTCAGAAGCAACTCCGTTTGTATCCAACGAAAGTCTATATCTCGAACGTCACCAATGACTCTGGGGTGAAAACGACAGCAAAAACGCAATTCAAATAGCAACCGCTCATCTACCACCCTTTGTAACTTTCTGTGTTGTGTCTTATTACGAAGTCTTCTCTCAGTGCTCAGCGTCCTTCGAGTTGATCTTCTTTCCTTTTGCGTTCCCTTCTAAAAATTGGACGTTACAATTGACAACGCTTTCAAGCCTTTCATGACGTATGAAATTGATTGACAGGAGAATGCAAATTGAAGGAGATTTTACATCGATTTCAAATTAGATATCAATAAGATAGTTATTTGGCTAGAAAACTTCCGAGCGCAACGGAACAGAGCTTGCCATTAGTATGACGCTGCATTGAACAAGCCATGTTACGTGCAGGAGGAAGTTCCACTAGGAAGTCTTCTCTACTCCAAATAGCAGGTGTTGTCAGACCACGAATTAGACAACAGTTGGGTGCAAGTCGGTGCTCATCTTCCTTTCTCATCTTCTCATCCTCCGCCACATGCCTGCAAGCGATCTCGTTCTGCTCAAGTATGACGCCGCTTTAATGATGTCGGCACGCCCTTTGATGTTGTTCTATGCACTTCTTTACAGATTCGTGCGATCGTCGGAAATATTCAACTTTATCGTATTCTTCATCACAATCCGCATCATTCACGTAACACGCTTTGAATGACTGTAACTCGTCACCCAATTTGTTCGCTGCACAGGTGCACAGTCCGCGATCACTTGGTGCCTACAAGTACTGTCTCTACCAGATTTTGATTTGCCCGTTTCTGGGGCGACCGTTGACCCTACTTGGGCCCATTTTCGTCCTTCCAATACTCGGTACGCTGTTCGATAAATAGGCTTAATCGAGCACAGTCTTCACAGGCGCCTATCACTACATCGATTTCACGGATGACCCGCGGGTGGTGCACGCGATCGTGGTTGGTTCATTGTTTTGATGTGCAGTACAGTTCGAAATTCGGGTAATCGCACACTCTCGCTTTTCTGACCGGTGATAGAGTGCAAGAAATGAAGATACAGATTTCGATGTCCGTCGAACAGTACGGACTAATTTGAGTGCGCCTGGGTGCTCTGCACAGCGTTGGACGTCTTGGCCATACTCGATGGATTCGCCTACCGATTTGTCGTACTTCTCACAACCTTCTACCCTCAGCGCCAGAGCCGCCGCTTTTTCGTACGTTTCGAATGGAGACTCCACTATGCGTCTGTACTGCAGGCCTCACTCGCGGTGTTGGGAAAAGCGCTGGCAGTGTTGCTCGTGGCCGCATGGCTCGTGCCTTTCGGAAGCCAACTGAACAGGAGCGACATGCGGCGTTTCCTAGTTGAGGCACGCACTCTAGAACACACGCAAGCTAAACAATTTTCCATGACAGAACTACCCCAACGCTGTAGCAACCTTTGACAACTACAAATCGTTTATGGTCTACAACGTTCGAGAGCTGAAAGGTGAATTGCTTAGTGCATTTGGAATGTGAGATTCGATTGGAGCCCAGAATAATACGATTTCATCCAATTAACACGGGTATCGCGAGAACGTGAAGCAAAAAGAGCCTCCTTTGGAACAACTTGAAAAAAGTTCGACCGAGAACGACCCTACTATAGTTAGTGGATACACTAGAGACAAGGTTTCGATCGATGTAGGTCATTCGTCCCAAATCCGGCTTTTAGGTATTTTCATACCTGAATGCCGGTTCTGACGCATCTCAGCGCTCCGGTAAGCTAGAGACTTGCTCTATGGCTAAAAAAATGCGGAAAAATATGACTGACAAAACTTCGTTGAAAAATCGAATTTTCGATGAAAACTGAAAAAGTTGTACCTGAAAATGTTATGTTTTGAGCTTTCAAAAATTATAGCGCCTGTCTAGGACATAACTTGCAGGGAATTTTATTCCTGAAAATGACAGAGCTACTTCATGACTACATATAAAAAATTTAAAAAC
>LS491423.1:22619-37057 GCA_900490845.1 Pristionchus japonicus
TCCCCCCCTCGGATTCCCTAAGGGATAGGTTGGCACTAATATCGTTTGCCTCTCTTTGCCGCTCATTTGACCTGCTGTAATGCAGTTGAGATGGAATGAATAGAAGAAGGGAAGTAACATCTGGAGGATTACGATGCATGCAATGAGATTCCCTTTGATATCATATAAGGGAAGAAGAGGAATACTTACAGTCTCATCTGAATTGTGTGTTCATTCGGAGGGAGAAGATGAGAGTGAATTGAATGGAATGGATCAATCAAGTTCACCCTCTGAAGGTATCTCCCTTCTCTCTTTCAATTATAAATGAATGGAATGATTGCAGGATCGATGGGAGGAATGGGAGGATTATCGTTGGAAGAAAAAGGAGAAGACGACGATAAAACGATGGGCGATGATTTGAATTCAGGAAAGAGAAGAGGACCGAGGACTACCATTAAGGCTAAGCAGGTCTCATTCCATCCTTCTCTTTCTCCCTCTCCTCTATCCTATCTCTCTTCCTCTCTTCCCTCTTCAATCTCTCGATGGGGACTCAGTGAGAAGTTGTCCTTTTGATACTACCGCCCATACAAAAGAGAAGAAGAGGGAACCAAATGGGAACATTGCATATAATGATTTTTTTCTGATGAATATCTTATTTTTTAAACTAATGATGGAGGGGAGGAGTGGGCCTTTGAAGAATCGGGAAAATACATCAGCTAACAAATTCCAGCAAAGTTACGTTCCCCTAACTTTTCTCTCTCATATTTTCTCGCTTTATTATTCTATTTGTTTTAGTTGGAAACTCTAAAGAGTGCATTCGCCTCAACTCCCAAACCTACTCGTCATATACGGGAGCAGTTAGCACAAGAAACTGGATTGAATATGAGAGTTATTCAAGTAAGTCTCCGTATCTGTTTCGTCCTTCCTCTTATTAAATTATATCTACAGTAATTTCCCCCTCTTCCACAAAAGGTAATTATAGGTGTGGTTTCAAAATCGTCGAAGTAAAGAGCGTAGAATGAAGCAACTTCGATTCGGTGGATTTCGTCCTTCAAGAAGAAATCGAAGAGATGAATTGGGTTCGTCTAGTGATGGAATTGCCCCATTCACTTCAGGTTTGTTCATAGCGCCCTATCTATTGCATATCTATCTATCTATACTTAATAACTCGTCAACATCTATCTGTTTGTATTTCTTTAGATCCTTCATGTGGATACTACCCTCCACTCTTCTACTGTGATATCTACCCTCCCTCTGCTCCTCCTCATCCTCCTCACATGTTGCCCTCTCAAGTCTTACCTCCCATTCCATCATCAACCGTAGCTCCTCTTTCTACACTACCTCCATCTTCTTCTATTTCCAATTTCGAATCGTCACCTTTATCTCATCCTTCATTACTTCTTTCATCAGAAACTCACGATGAATCATCTCTTCTATCTTCTTTATATCAGTCGGAGATGAAAATGCCGATGGCATGGTAAACTTGATTCTCCTTTCCCTCTTTACTCTTCCTCCCATTCCACCCACCGGTATTCACTCTCTTTAACTAAGTCAACAGATCATTTTCTTGTCTCACTTCTCTCATCTTGTCTTTACCATATCTTTCATCTCAGTGACCATACTCTTCTTCTCATTCCTTCTTCTTCCATCTCATTCCATTTCTTGTCTTGCATCTTCTTCCCATTCACTCACTCACTGTGATATCCCGTGTCACTTCTCATTCCGTATAAATGGTCATGGTCTGTCTTATCCTGTCACTCGTCCTTCTACCGCATTCGTTAGACTCGACATTAAGAATACCTCGTCTCCATCCTCCCCTTCCCTTCCCTTCCTTCTCTTCCGTATCCCTTGGGGGGGGGAGGAGGAGGCACTCATTTAACGGCAGAGTAAGTCCTGTAGTGGGTGCAGATGGAAAGACGGATAGAGTGAGGTAGAGGGAGGGGGATTAGATAGAGATGGAGGGAGAGAATCAAGGGGGATACGGGGAGGGCGGCTGGTGCTTATGCACAGATAATTACGTTGTGACCTGCAATGATCTGCCATTGATTGCGTAATCGAGAAAATGGGATGTGCCTTCTGATTGAGAAAGGGAGAAGTGAAATAATTGTGGAAGAGAGGAGAAAATGGGGTCTACCATGTCCTATCGCCACCTATCCTACCCTGACAAATCTTTCCGCGTATGCAAATGAGTATGTCACTGGAAGATATATGGCGGAGGGAGAAAACGGCTGCCGAAATGGAAGGACCTTGTGGGCCTTGCATCACCCCGAGAGTCCCCGTAAAAAGGGACTGAGATAGATTAGTCTTTCCGTTCTCTCAGATAGATCAAACCGATCGGAGGTATTCTTCTTCCCACTTACTGGAACGGGGACCAGGCATGCATCGACATACTGCCGCATATTTACCAGTTATCGAAATTTTGCGCTGATCATGTTATAGGCAAGTAATTCTTCACTACTTTGGTGTGCACCCGCCTTGCAAGCGATATTTCAAGCTCCCGTATTTTGAATGTGACCTGCCCATCATGGCCATATCGCGCAAGGCTTGTAACTATATGTCATGTCAATCAATAATATTCATCGGTTGGAAGTCTCCTTCTCCAAGGAGCACGCTTATCCAAACCAGTAGTGGTGCACTCAGTCCCGGCGAAGGAGGAGGAATGAAAGGGAGGAAGGGGGAATGTGAGGGAACGAAAAAACATATCTAGTCCAGGTTACAAATCCGTATTTACCCGTAGACATTCTTCAAATAAATCGATCCACATGACCGTATCTGTCGAAATTGTGATTTTACGAATTACGAATTGCATCAGTTCTAAATACTGTACCTCTGCATTTCCCTTTCAGGCAATTTTTAAACCAATCGATTTTTTGAAACCGCCTGCTGCCAAGTTTGAAACAGTGCATCGCTTCTCCTTTTTGTTCTTCTTTTTTCCGCCCTAAGTGATCCCCTCCTTTTCAAATTTTTTTCGATAGCCCCTGTATTGGGGACCTCTGAGCAAGAGTATTGGACCAGGGCTGTGTGGCATAGGAATATGTTCGGCATACGGCATATCGGCATAATCGGCATAATGTTCAGCTGTATTGAAATCGTATTCTGAGCCGTTTTTCAGTTGTTCGAACAAAAATGATTTTTGCAATCAATGAATTGGTTTGAGTTAGTGAAAGCGATTAATTATCCGCGCTCTGCTTAAAATTTAATGCCTGTGGAGTCGAAAATGTTCGAAAATCGGTGCAAAATGGTGATTTCGGTATGAAAAAGTCGGCATAAACGGCATATTTGGTATACCGGCAAAACTATGCCGCACAACCCTGTAGTGGATGTGGTAGATCAAAAACCACTCCAGGAGGTGGCTTCAAAGTTCGTCTTCGACGCGCCGTTTTCGCTCTTTTCTCATATACAAGTGGCGCTACAAACTAGTTCAAAATGTGTGCATTCAGCCGCTTTTCAGCATGGGAATGGGTCAAAGTCGAATAGTCGCCCCTAAGCCTTTTACCACGTAACTACCTTCACGAATGCAGGACCGAACATTATATGCGCGTGATCGGTTGAGGTCGACGAGAGCTTTCGAATGGTATTCGAAAAACCATACTTTAAGAGCCCGTTTGCGTAAGAGTCGGACAACGTCTGGCACAGTGAAAAAGTAGAGACCACAAGAGATAACCGGTTTTGGAAGACTTGGCAGCAAGGAAAACATAACTCAAAATCTCATTGCTCGAAAATCAATACCGGGCTCGGTATGAGGATCCCAAAATAGGCTAATTTAGCGGCTTTCGTGGAATATCTCGAGAACCAGAAGAGCAATCGAAAAAGTTGAGGGAGAAACCTCACTTCATTTTCGACGAGGAATATTTTGTACACTGACACTTCTTAATTTGCATGAAAATTACATGAAAACTGTCTGCTCCTGAGCGGCAGAGCTAAAAGTGAGCTTAGCAAATTGGGCTACATGTAGGGAGCATTGGTATGAAGCACCGTACGCCGGTTCAGCACTGTGCGACATACCCCCGCTGAGCTATGAATTTTCAAAGATTAGAAAAAGTGTGTAATTCGTCGTAATCGACCGCGAGACCGCTCCCTCCGCGAGCGCGGAATGGAGAATGAGTATGATTCCTCACTCGCTCCATTGAGAAAACGACGAATGAGGCACGTTTTCTAAACTTTGAAAATTCATAGCTCAGCGGGGGTATGTCGCACAGTGCTGAACCGGCGTACGGTGCTTCATACCAATGCTCCCTACATGTAGCCCAATTTGCTAAGCTCACTTTTTGGTCTGCCGCTCAGGAGCAGACAGGTATCATGCAATTTTCATGCAAATAAAAAAGTGTCAGTGTACAAAATATTCCTCGTCGAAAATGAAGTAAGGTTTCTCCCTCAACTTTTTCGATTGCTCTTCTGGTTCTCGAGATATTCCATGAAAACCGCTAAATTACTCTATTTTGGGGTCCTCATACCGAGCCCGGTATTGATTTTTGAGCAATGAGATTTTGAGTTATGTTTTCGTTGCCCCCTAGCCTACCAAAAACAGTAATCTCTTGAGGTCTCTACTTTTTCACTGTGCCAGACCCTGGTAAATTTGTTCGACTCTTACGCAAACGGGCTCTTAAGTGGAGCTCAACGTCACTTTTAACTCTCCGCACTTAAACTTACTTTTAACTTAAACGTACTTTTAACTCTTAAACGAGAAACTCTCCGTTTCTGAGATGTTCTCCAGCGGACACAGGGATATATAGATCAAAGCCTTGATTCAAAGGGAGGTCTCGCGTGAGAGAAAATCGATATTTCTCAAAATCAATGTTTTCAACTTTTTAAAAGTGTTTATGATGCGCGTGCACTTCCTGAGCACAATGCCATTGGTTTTAATATGATTGATCATTGATGAAGCGAGATAATGAGTAGAATAACGCGCTTCCACTCCTCCCCACGTGACCTCCCTTTGATCGATCATGATCTAGGTAGTTAGGTGGGAAAGGATAGCTGCAATTATAAGACTTTTGCCCAATTCCCATGCTGACGCGGGTAAATGCATGCATTTTAAGTATTTGAGCACGTTTGTACCTCTATTTTCATATGAAAACGAACGAAAAACTGCTCGTCGTAGAAGAACTTTGACGTGACCTCATGGAGTGGTTTTTGATCTACCACGTCCAATACTCTGGCCCTATACAGGGGCTATCGACAGAAAGAGAAATGAGGTGGGTACCTTTTCCAATGTGCGAAGGACAACGAGGAACTTTGCGATTCTACCATGAAACGCTTGATATTATAATTCCATTTTCAAGGGGGGGGGGGGTTAGCTATCGGTGAATGAAACGTTTGTTCCTTAATGTGCGCATTGAATTTTTTTTCGCTTTGGAAGAAATATTCTGTTTCGGATACAGCATGCTAGACACGATATAATTATCTACTTTCGACTATATACCATGTGTATGTATATACTTTAATGTATTTTTGCCTGCGTATTATCCTATATTAAAATTCATTCAGTATGACTTCCACTTCTTTACCTTCATCAACATCTTCTTCTTCTCCAAGGAGAGATTATATTGAGTGGGACGAATACTTCATGGGTGTGGCTTTACTTTCGAAAATGCGCTCGAAAGACAATACAACCCAGGTATTTTAATTGCTTGCAACATCCACAACCGTCCGATTAATTAAGGTTGGATGTGTCTGCGTGGATTCTCGATATCGAATCGTCGCCTGCGGATACAATGGGATGCCCACGTAATTGATGTTTAACTTAAAGCTAAGATGGATATTTAAATATATATGAGCCCGTTCGCGTAAGGATCGGACAAATCGTCAAGCATCTGGCACAGCCTAAAAAGGTCAATTCCCTGAAACTGTGTGTTTTGGGGTTCTCGACGATGCTAAAGACTGTGGACGTGGTCATTTTTCATTTTGAGCCTCCGTTGGCTCCAGACGACGTCGCGTCGAAAACAGAACTTATTCTATAGCGCCTTCCTCTGAAGCGCTAAAATTAAGAGAGGGCGGTTCCAGACCTCAAATTTGATGGCGATCACGCATGATATTTTCATTTTTCATTATTAACAAAAATAGTTTTGTTACAAAATGCAACTTTTGAATGACTCATTTGAGGAAGCGGAGACCTGTATAGGAATGACCGTAGTGAGGCGCTGATTTCAAAAATATTTTTTTCAGAATTTTAAAATATGTACTTTTCGAATGATCAAAAATAAAGTGATCTGAAAACGACGTCCTCGCCCTTGTTTACTCCCTTCCTTGACCCCGCTGACCTTCCCTCCCCTTTGATCTACCCTCTTCCTCCCTCTCGTCGGCCTCCCTCCTCTGCGTCTCTGGCGCTCTCTCCGCGCTCTCACTTTCACACACTATCTCGCCTCTCCCCATCTGAGGGCCGAGGGGATTGCACGCGTATTTCACAATGGAACGTATTCATACACCGCGGTTCTTGATTCCAACTGGGGTAGCCGAACGAGAGAATCATAGAAAGACACAGAGCGAGACAGTATGGGAAATGGAGAGTGTTGGGGCGCTCCCAAGTTGCCCCAGGCCTGGAGATTACTTCGGAACCCCCAAAACGAACTTGATTTCAAGTTTAGAAAACACACCAGGGTCTAGAAACTCAGATGAGGAGAGGCGAGATAGTGTGTGAAAGTGAGAGAGCGGAGAGAGCGCCAGAGACGCAGAGGAGGGAGGCCGACGAGAGGGAGGAAGAGGGTAGATCAAAGGGGAGGGAAGGTCAGCGGGGTCAAGGAAGGGAGTAAACAAGGGCGAGGACGTCGTTTTCAGATCACTTTATTTTTGATCATTCGAAAAGTATATATTTTAAAATTCTGAAAAAAATATTTTTGAAATCAGCGCCTCACTACGGTCATTCCTATACAGGTCTCCGCTTCCTCAAATGAGTCATTCAAAAGTTGCATTTTGTAACAAAACTATTTTTGTTAATAATGAAAAATGGAAATATCAGGCGTGATCGCCATCAAATTTGAGGTCTGGAACCGACCTCTCTTAATTTTAGCGCTTCAGAGGAAGGCGCTATAGAAGAAGTTCTGTTTTCGACGCGACGTCGTCTGGAGCCAACGGAGGCTCAAAATGAAAAATGACCACGTCCACAGTCTTTAGCATCGTCGAGAACCCCAAAACACACAGTTTCAGGGAATTGACCTTTTTTGACTGTGCCAGCCCTTGTCTGAATCTTACGCGAACGGGCTCATATGACGCCGTTCGCGTAAGAACCGAGCAGGTTGGGATCGGCCTGGCACGGTCAAAATGAGTGGTATAAGTGCTTCCCTATAAGTGTTGTTCTTGGGGCTCTCGAGGGTGCTGATGAAGATGCGCCAACTCATTTTACATTTTGACCTTCCGTTCGCGAACGTTCGCTCCAGACGCCGTCATGTCAAAATCGGTGTTTACGCTTGTTCTTCGTTGCCGAAAGAGCTGAAAATACGTGAGTATAGCCCCTTGAGCAGAATTTGACGCTGATCACGCCAGTCTAATTCATTTTCATGATTTTGAAAAATAAAATTTTGATCTATAGGGTTGTTCCGAAAGTTTCTGAGCTTTTTGTTTTGATAAATTGCAGCTCAGTGGCATTATCTATCCATATGATTTTCTCTGCATATTTTGCGGGATGCTTTGGTCGAAACGAGAGTAGTATAGAATTTAGTCACGACTGAGTTGTTTATGAGAAATATATTTTAGTGTCGATGACCTTGCGAAATACTATGAAAAAAAAATTTTAAGCACTTTAGTCGTAAAATAATATAATGCAATCAATCGATTCCCTGTTCTTGCCCAGCTAAGCAGTAATAGGGCAAGGCTTGCTGGTTCAGATGGGCATGAAATTTCAAGCGTCCACTTTGCTTAGAGAATAACAGGGCCTTGAAACTGGGAAATTAGAGGGCTGAAATTGTTGGGTCAAATTATAAAAAATGCTGCTCGCGAATGGTGAAACTAACTTACTCCAAAAATAATACCGTGAGTTTATCGTCCTAACTACTCCAGTTAGCAACACTAGTGAGAGCCCATGGGCAACAGGACACAGGGCATGGAAAACTTGATTCTATCAGATTCGGATTTATGAGATTTCAGATCTGGGGACTATTCTGAACAAGCCATAACTGGCAAATCTTTAGGTTCTAGTCTCAGCTATTGCTCATGCAACGTCCTTCGAAAAACTGTTTTCGTTTTGGTCATATTACTCCTCTGCGAAAAGTTATGACCTGAGAAAAAGAGGATAGAGTTCTCTACTCCGTTCAATTTAAATTGTCATCGTGTCCGTGCTTTTGATCGAAAAGGCCCGATCAGTGGCGCAGTAGAAAGAGCATCGTAGGCCTTATGAATTAGTGAGAGCATGGGCTGATAGGCGGACCAGGGAAAGTGGGAGAAGGATGAACATTCAATGCCAAAAAAAGCTCAGAAACTTTCGGAACAGCCTGATACCTCCCTCACCATCCTTGTTTGCTTCGCCACTCTGCGCTCTCTAACCTGTCTCTGACCTCTGCTCGAGGGAAGACGGTAGATCAAAGGAGGCAGACACATTGCTGCCGCTATTTTGCGTCAGTTTTCGCTGACTCATTCAAAAACCAACAGTCCGATATTAGACCGATGTTACAATTAAACGTAAGTTTGAATTCCTCTCGTCACGGCTCGTCTATGCCGGACTTTAAACCCGATTATGAAATCATCAAATTATCGATTTTCTGAATTGTTTTCAATATCATGAAAAATTAATTGGACAGGTGTGATCAGCGTCAAAAAAGGTCACCAGGGCTGGCGTGCTGGCGATAGTGTTGGCGAGACCGTCGCACCCATGTCCCGGGATTCATGGTCCGATGTGAGTCCTGGGTTGATCAATAGTTCCGTATATCAAAGTGTGTTACAGTATCCAGGCATGTTACCATATCCCGAGATACCGTAATCTGGTTATCGCAAACTGACTTTTTCAAAATGTGAGATACAAAAATGATCTTTGGTCAGGTGTGTCTAATCTGGTTATCGCAAACTGACTTTTTCAAAATGTGAGATACAAAAATGATCTTTGGTCAGGTGTGTCTACCGTAACGTGCCATGTTACCATATCCCGAGATACCGTAATCTGGTTATCGCAAACTGACTTTTTCTACTAAATGTGTTTTAAAAATCAGTTCTTCGTTCGATCATGGGTTACTCCTCGAGTAAAATTTAAATGCATATTTTACAACCCAAAATCGTCACCGAGGGGCTAAGACTCCGGTCTTGGAATTCGAAGGTCGGTGGTTCGATGCCCGATGGTGCCCAAACCCTTAGCCTTGCTTCGAGAAGTGCAGGCATCGGGCATCGAACCACCGACCTTCGTGTTCCAAGGCCGGCGCCTTAACCACTCGGCCATGGGTTTAGTTTGTAAAATACATATTTAAATTTTCCTCAGCGAGTTCCCCATGATTGAACAATGAACCGATTTTTAAAACTATTTTGTAAATAAAGTCAGTTTGCGATAACCAGATTACGGTATCTCGGGTTGAGGTAACATGCAAGGTTACGGTAGACACAACTGACCAAAGATCAATTTTGTATCTCACACTTTGAAAAAAAGTCAGTTCGCGATTCCTGGACTAGTGTATTTCGGATTACTGTAGATACCCGGTTACGGTAACACACTTTCTTATACGGTTCTTTTGGTCGACGATTTCTGAACCCCTTTGCGGTACCGTCGCACCCATGAACCCCGGGTCATGGGGGTCGCCGGAGGCGTGGTGACCTCTGCCGTCAAATTCTGCCCTAGAGGCCATACTCACGTATTTTGTGCTCTTTCGGTGTTCATTTATAATACATCGTATATATGTTCGCGTGTTCAGAAACGCGGACAAAAATAGATTAAATTATTTTTACTTTATTTTTTAGCTGTTGAAATATTTCATGCAAATGCGTCGGGGACCGGTCTGTTCTCGTAGATCCGTGTATCGCGTAATATATGCTTAATCTTTACCAAAATGCGTGGCACTTATTTACTTTGCCGTACCAGGGCCGGACAGTACCCGGCCTTACCGGCGTACCCCACCAGGCGTTGTCGTACGACTGTAAAATCGCCTTGATTGTGGTTGCAACTTTACCTTTACCTTTACCAGGGCCGGATCATTCCCCTGCTCTCTGCCTCGAAGGAGGAGAAGGAATGATAGAGAGGGAGGGAGAGGGGAACCCCTGGTCCGGTGAAGTAAAGAAGCGCCAAATGCTTAACTTGTCTGTTACGTTACAACTGATATGACTCTAAAGCTAAAAAGAAATTCTAACCTTAATGTGCGCTAGCTTGCTGAACACAATAATCTCGTACTTCCTAATTGCTGAACACAATAATCTCGTACTTCCTAATTGCGGAATACAATAATCTCTGGAAGAATACTTAAATTTGTAGGGGATGTGCAGACTCGAAGATGCCATGGGGAAAGGATGCGAATGATCCTCTTCAGGTGAGGAGTAGAGACTTCGATAGAGACTAACAGAGAAGAAGATCATTTTGAGGACAAGAACACATATGTGTGCCATGCGGAGATGAATGCAGTGATCAACAAGAACTGCGTGGATCTTGAGGGCTGTCGTATCTACACCAGTCTCTTCCCTTGCAATGAATGCGCCAAGATTATCGTGCAGAGCAGAATAAAGGAGGTCATATATCTAGATATAAGACATTCCTGGAAGGTTAGTTTTGTATCTTCAAAAACACTGGTGATTTCGGAAGTTATTTTGTTCGGATCCGAGCATTTCGAAAAATTGAAATTTACGATTTCTTATAATTTTGTTATTATTATGAAATTTTTCGCCTTGAGGCAAAATGGAAATAATAAAGTGATAATTTTCTTCGTTTTAGTTCTCCATACATAGAAGCCGTTTGTATAAGAATCGGACACTTCGTGGCTTCGGCACAACTTTTTCCCCCTTTGCTTTCCACACTAATCTTCCGAATTGCCATCGAGATAGTCCCTACGATCCAATGTGTAAAAATAGGTTACTCAACGAGAGAGTGTGCGAAACAAGGAGGGCTCAATATGGGACTTTTCTTAACTTCAAAAGTTCATAACTCAGCTGGTATATGTCGCACAGCGCCCTTATTTCGCACGTTTATTGGTATCGACGTTGTTAACATATAGAGAAAATTCCAGAGACCTTTTTCTTCTTCTAACGCTTAAGGCCTGGCCTAAAATATTTAAAGTTAGGCAAATATGAAGAATCATTATAGTTCCAGCTTCCGCAAGAAAAAATGAGCTGGAGTTACTCCCACAACTTTTTTGTTTGCACTTTTCGTTGTTGAGTAACTGGGGGAACCCTAATAGAGCCTTATTTTTTTTCCGCAAATGGCGTAACCACTGTAAAGTTGATTTTTGAACAATGGGAAACCGATTTTGTTTTCAAGCATCCCAAGGCTCACCGAAAACCATAATTAGCTCAGATCCCTACTTCTTCACTGTGCAAGGCCCGACTTACGCAAAAGGGATCATATTCATAAGTTTTCAGTTTGAGGCGTCTAAACGAATTCTGCAAGAGGCCGGCGTAAAGACGAGACCGTTTGTTTCTAAGCGGGATACGGTAACTATTGACTACAAGAAAGAATCCTAATCACTCATTACATCCATTTCTTCTTCCTTCTTGCTCATTTGTTGTTACTGTTTATCTTTTATGCTGTCGATAAAGATAACTCGATCGAATACAAATGAGACTCAAAGTATGAACACACGACAGTATGAACAGTAAGGTGCAACAAGGTAAGAAAAGGGAAGCGTGAAGGAGGAGGCGAATGAGAGAAAAATGGAACTTTCGCCGTTCCGTACCCATCCGTACCCATCCTAGGACGCATTCGCATGCTCGGACATCTTCGATTATTTGATCTCTCTCGAAAATCTGCCTTGAACGTTTGGATTTTTGTGTTTAGATCAGATTTATGTGAGAAGCGTTGAAAACTTTGTTATTAAAAATGAAGAGAGTCCACGGGAAATCTGTAGAGGAAATTAAGCAAAGAATAAGCAGTCGTTATGAAGACAATTCACAGAAGATTGGATAGTCGTTCTGATCTATGCAAATTCACGCCACTGATAAAATCTAGTATCTAATTATCGTCAATATTTGATGCAACCGTGTAACGGAATAGATAAACACATCTTTTTCCGGAAGGGGTTCATTCTTCCTGGCTGTGCGGTGCAAATCTAACTGAATTTCGACTCCCCGTATAGAAAATACCGAACCCCCTTTCGGAAAGTCTCGCTTTCCGTGTATGGTTCAAAGGCGCTCGTGAAAAACCTTGAACACAAAATCCTTGGAATAAATATACAGATGATACGAGCGATGAAGAACAACTTTATTGTCTTGATAGACAGATACTAAGGTATATGACAAGTTTGTATGATATATCTGATTACCTCTGTCTCAAAGTTTAGAGAAAAACACAAACGAAACAAAGATTCAACGAGATGAAAGATCGAAAGGCCGTAAGGTAGTATATCTACCTAAAGATGTCTACAAACTAGTGATATGGAATGAATGAGTGAATGATACAACTATCTTGAATGGGTCCATAATCTCTCGTCGTCGGGTAACATTTGGATTCACAATTCTAATTCGTATATATCTATCTATCGATTACAACTTGATGATCCACAACACTTATCATCATCGAGAATAAGTAGATCTAATGCGTCAATCTTCTTCTCTTTCTTTCCATCAACATCTGTCCTTTCTTTCGAATGTTGAGAAAGCCACATCTTAGAGTACAATGAATCTGAAGAAAATTAATCTTATTCTGAATATCTACTGTCCTTTGTATCTTCGTTTATGAATGTACCTCCATTAGCGAGTAGTTCAGAATGAGTTCCCTTCTCGGCAACTCTTCCCTCATCTAAGACATAGATAATATCAGCATCCTTGATGGTAGATAGTCGATGGGCGACGAATAGACTAGTCTTCTCCCCAGTGGCCGCCTTGAGTGATCCCATGATCGTTGCCTCTGTTAGTGCATCCAACGAGGAAGTTGCCTCATCGAATACCACCAATGGACTGTTCTGTAATCACTCCCTCCCTTCACTCCACTCAATACGACACAATACCTTGAGGATAGCTCTTGCGATGGCAACTCTTTGTTTCTCTCCTCCACTTAACTTGAGTCCTCTTTCTCCCACTATTGTCGAATATCCCGATGGCATCGAGAGCACCGACTTGTGCACATCCGCCATTCGAGCTGCTTCTTCTACCTAGACAATTACAATGGTTGTGAGTGAGATTCAGAGGAGCATATCTACAATGGGATAGTGGCAACAATATCGAACCTCTTTCTTCGAAGCCAATGGATTCCCATAAGCAATATTATAATAAATGCTATCGTGGAAAAGAACCGAATCTTGAGGAACGACGGCGATATTTCGACGTAGTGATTCGAGAGAAAGCTGATCAATACAATTGATCCACACAATTCCTTGGATTACGGAATAAAGAACCTCTTTCGTGTCGAGACCATTAATGGTGATCTTCCCTTCGTCTGCGTCATACAGTCTATACAGCAGTCGAATCACGGTAGACTTTCTGTAAACCATTGCTATAAACAAGCTAATTAAAGTTGCCCAACAGGGACGAAATTGACCGCCTTCGATATTTTGGAACTTAATAGAGTACGGTTGAGTGAGTACGATCGTGATATTAATATAGTCAGAAAATCAATAATAGCCACATAAAACGCCCTAGAAATGCAAGGGGATCAGGGAAAGTTGCTCGTAAACGCCGCTTTTCAAATTTTGGCAATGTTCCAAGTAGGGTTGGCTAAGCGGATGCGGCTATGCGAGGTTGCAATGGAACAGTTAGGGTTGCAACCTCGCAATGACCATTGCCCTCGCAAGGTGTGAGAGAGAGAAAGGCGAGAGAGCATGCCAAATGAAGAGAGCACCCTCCCTCTCATTGCATTTGCATGCAACCGCGCAATAGCGGATGCGAGGTTGCAATCCTCTCCCTCGCCTCTCTCGTTCGTTGCGCCCTCGCAAACGAGAGCTACTCTATTGCGAAGTCGCTAGCCTCGTATTGCCAACCCTAGTTCCAAGGATGTGCTCTCTCATTTCGCCACTCTCTCACCAAAGAAATAGTTTCCTGTTTAATGATAAAAAAGGATTCTTTGTATGAATGGGATAGAAACGGATGCTAATTTTGCAAATCTCCCTACGATTATGAGAGAAAATAATCGTATTTTTAAAACATTTTTTTTCGGGGAAAATATATAAGAGGAACCTAAAAATACTATCTCAACAGTACTACAAAATCCACTCCCCCCCCCCCCCCCCCCGGACAATTTTGGACCTTTGCGCCATCCTCATGGAGTGATTGGGTCCGCCTTTTCAGAGAAACTTGTTGAAATTTACCCAGATCCAGAACCACGAACGATAGCCACTTTCTTCCCGCGAGGAATCTCCATCGTAAGTCTTACCCAGATCCAGAACCACCAACGATAGCCACTTTCTTCCCGC
>LS491423.1:113717-128408 GCA_900490845.1 Pristionchus japonicus
CCGTAGGGCCTAATCTTTTCTTCGGACCTACTTTACCGCGTGATCTAGTCACTACCACGGCAATTTATTTCTCGACACTTGCCCAAACTCATCGTCCTCGACCTACCGTAGTCAAAGACACACCACGACTTTGCACCGCGCAACTGATTTGACTGACTTTTGTACTTTCACACTGTAATTTGGGCTTTTGTAGCTAGACGGTTTCGTCGAAACTTATTGATTTTATTGTTAATTCTGTAGTTACACACCTTTCTTGACTGTTATCCTTCTTTTTTATGTTTGGCATTAGTTGTATAAGCGCTTACGAATTCAGAAATCATTGCAAAAAGCAATTAAATGCTGAATTTGACCATTAATCGATTTATATAGTGTATTACAGAAGTATACGAGCCATTATTGTCGCTGTGCACGAATAAACGTACACATGACGAACAAATCCTTGAAAAATAAATTTGAACTAATCAGAGCCGTTTCCGCGTAAAAGGAGTGAAAAAGTCGGCGCAAACTTTCGATGTTTAGCGGCTGTAAAAAGGACCATGACTTTCCGCAGCTGTCGCGGAAAAAAATGCCGTGCACTACCAATTCCCCTTGCGGGCGCCTTGGTGGGGCGGATGCGGTGTCACGGCCGGGGTTCGAATCCGGGTAGTATGGGATGGTAAGGCGCCTTAGACCACTACACAACTTCGCACTCAACAGTACATGTAACCCCAGTATATAACTTAATTTTCTTTTTTTTATTCTGTGCTTTGTTTGAATAGACTTGGAATGAGAGTATGAGTTAAGGTATTCGATCGTACGAAGAGATCAGCAAGGAGAACGTGGAAGCTGAAGAGACTGATCGTGGATGGAAATATTGTCGGACGGGAAACTGGAAGTGTCGTCGATGAATTCGAGAGGTACGAGAGAGGACAGGCTTACAAATCAGAAACTGACGATCTTGGTCAAAATATTGTAAGGGTTTTCATAAGTTATATAAATTATAATTTGACCGGTTTCTGTTGAACTCAATCGCGTCGAATAGAACTCAAGGTGGTAATAACAATAATATAAGCATAATAGAAGAAATTTTATAGGTTCAGTTTGTTTCAGTTTTTTATAGTTTTGCGTTTGATTTCGAATGCCAAACAACATACTGGAAACACTAAGAAGTTTAAAACGCGGTCCGCCTAAGAACGTACGGATTCGAAGGGCAAATGGCACAGTAGCTGAAAATCGTTCCCAGGGGTTCATACTCGGTGGTTGGAGTCCCTAGGGGAGGGGGGGGGGGCACCTGTCATCCACTTATATGCCCTGTTCGCGATGTTTTGTCAACTTTTCAGGTCTAAGTAAGGTCAATCCTTTCTTGGCTTTTTTTCACATAAGGGGGACCCTTATGTGAAAAATGAGGTTGGAGGTCAGATCAGAATCAACCCAATATCATGCCCAATAGTATCTACCGTGACCAATCTTTGATATTTTTCACATCTGAGCCAATTTTTATCGAAAAAAATTTCAAACACTTTTCCGACTCATTTTTCACATTTTTCTCATTTTTCCCTTATGTGAAAAACGGAGTTGACAGATTGGGCCACAATTCAGTTGAAAAGTTCACAGAATACCTAATGAATAAACCAATGAATTAACATAAATAAAGAGGATTAGAGTCAGAATCAATTCGTGAAGTGCCCGAAAAAAGTTGGCAAAAGATTGATGTGAGCATGCGGATTCGAACCCGAGCCAACTTTTGTGTGCTAAAAAAAGTGATGTCCGGGTATGTAGTTTGGGTTCGAGACAATTTTTATAAAATTCTTCGTACCATTTTACAGAAGTGCTGAACTTTTCAGGTCCTAGAGTCCATTGGAAAATGATGAAATAAGTTATTGAAAAGTTTGCGAGAGCCATTTTTTCACTATTTTACGATTTTCTCGAAAAGTTGAAGTTCAATCCTTTTGAAAATATACCAGAATACATATCTTTCGATGCTCTATCGAATGGTATATCACATGTTGGGTGAAAGTCAAAGAGAAAAAAGTCGATCTCAGAGATCAAAGATCAACTTTTGGGTCCAATTTTCCGGCTGAAGTGTATCCCACCCCTAGGGACTCCAACCACCGAGTATGAACCCCTGGGAACGATTTTCCGCTACTGTGCCACTCCCTCGTACGTTCTTACTCGGAACGCGTTTTAATTGTGTTGACTCAGAAAGTTGTGATTGCATATTTATGTATTACAGATTCAAGGAGGAACTTGAGGAGGATCAGGAGATGAGAGAGAAGATTAACATCTACAAGGACGAGGAAAAGATATTGAAATTAAGGGTATGATTTTGTTAAGGATATTTTCAACGGATGAATTTCAACAACAATAGCAAAACTAATGCAGGAAAGTGGATTGGATGAGGAAACGGAATTGCCTCCCTCAATGCCTTCTATTGATGAGATGCTCGATGAACTTAATCTGGATGATATTGAGATGAAAGACGAATCTATCGAAGAATGATACTACTTTACGTTGATTCCGTCGTTTATTGTTATGACCCATTCTCGTTATTCATGTTCATTGTTATCATGTTGTTGAATGTTTTAATCTTTACCACTAAGAGACAGAACAAAGATTTTTACATGGTTGTTGTATAGTGTACGGTATACAGTCCGCATATTAAGTATCCCTCATTTGCTTATCGTGGAGATAACGATGAAAAGTTTTTATTAAAGTGGTTTGATACGTGAAAACAGCCGGCCCCTATTTATTCGTACTATAGGATGAATGAGAGGAAAGTGATGAGAGAAGGTTTATCCAGTTTCGTCAATGGATTGATCGGTAAAAAAATATTGGTGGAGTTAAGAGGCGATAAATACATAAACGGTTAGTTTCTCGTTATCGTCTGTCATTCATTAGTTGAGGCGAACATTAAGGAATATTGGAGAGCTGCGATTGCTTCCTTAACCTAAGGATGAAAGATGTTTCAATGTTGCAAGGAAGTGATACAGTCTTCTTGCGCAATTTTTTCATCGTTCGTTTTACCTTTTACTGAGCCTTTTGATTCTTAAATTTTCAGAGCGGCAGACATATTCGATTCATACATATGAATGACTATGCTGATGTTGTTACTTCTGTACGAAGAGGGATACGCTCGAACGTCTGAACTATCTTGTTAAACTAAATGTAAATCTCAGACAATGTTAATAAAAAAAATTTTTATACGAACTCAACCTTAAATCTACATTCTCTGACAATCTATTAAACGGCCGAGTTGAGCACCTCCTTGTACTTCTTGATGCGGGATGCGATAGACAGATCGACATACTTGTCCCCGATGTTCACGATAAGTCCGCCGACGATCGAAGGTTTCACGTTGTACGTGATAGTCACCTTCTGACCCTTCTTCACCAGCTGCAATATGTATGTGATGCAGTTCTCGCTGTTCTTCGTCAACAATCTTGGAACTTTCCACAAAAAGGTACCTTGGAGAGAGCATCGTTGAGGGCTCCCTCGTGAGACTTGGATAGGGCTTCAGCGGAAGTAACCTGAAAAGCGTATGTGAAACACACATAACTGAGCATTATGAACACCTAGAAGTGCGCAAATGCTCACTATATATATAAAAAAAGAAAAGCCTCTGTGTATTGCGGAATCAGAGGCGAGGTCAAACCACTAGTCCCCAACCCCAACAAGATCGAATGTAGGACAGGAGGGAGTAGCTTATCATTGCATACGAACCTGGACAAACAGCTCTCCTCTATGAGCGCGCATAACAGACTCGAACGATGAGATTACTGCGTCAAGCTTGTTGAGACGACCATTGTCGGCAAGAAGACCAAGGAAATTGGCAGACTCCTTAGACAGCGACAACTTCTGCGCAATGGCGGTGACGGTCGCCTTCTTCTTGGTAGCCTTGAGAGTGGGGTCGAGGACGAAATCCTGTTCAACGAAGGATATACATGATTTTGATTGATATGATTTAGCTATATTCTAAAAATACATGAGGGAAACTAACTCTGAACTTCGGATTCTCCTTGAGAATCTCACGAACGGTTTTCAGATCTTTGTCGACCGTTTCGAGACTGTTGCTCTTATGAGCAGCGGAGTAGAGAGCCGCTGCGTAACGTCCTTCAATTCCGTGGACCTAAGCAAGCCGTTCATACTCTACCAGGAATAGGCAGCCAACTTCTAATGAACAGACTGGGAACTTCTAGTACCTGCACAGGAGTCTTGATCAACTGACTCGCGAGAGAGACGTTGCTCGTGGAAAAGGAGCGTCTGAGCACGTTCGAGGCCATATTACCTATACAAAAGAGAGCTAATGATCGATAAAAACACGTCAAAACCAATACAAAAATGAACTCCCGATCTGATATACAACCTTGGCAACGAGCCAAAAAATATGGTCTCGCACGGAACGGAAATGTTACTCAGCCAACGCCATAGTTGCTCGTATTTTCCTTTTCACTGTCTTTTTTTTGAAAAATTTCTAGTGTTGTCGCGTATTTTGCTCTCCCATTATTCTATGCTAGTTAATCTTGTTCCCACTGTCTTTAGCTTAATGCTGTGTGCATATATTCTTCGTTGAACGTAGTCATTTCGTGATAGATCATAAACGACTAGAAAAGTTTCTGTGCAATAAAGTATCTAACCGAGGAGTTCTTTAGGCTATATGGTAGTTGAAACTGCGCCTTTTCAACGAGTAATGAATTTTTGTCTAACAAATACGTGATAACTCTCTTTAATACGTGATAACACTTGTTTATATGACTTCGTTTCGTTCTCGCTTTCCCCTATGAAATAGTTATGTATAGCTTCTCTTACGCTCGACCTAAAGTAATTCGTTATATCGTAACCGTAATCCGCCGTATTCACTAGTTATTTCGCTACGTGTTAGCAATGTTGTGCAATCCTACACCATGTGTGGTATATATATATTATTTGTTTCTTTCAGCTCGTTCGCTCAACTGGTTAAAAGAAGATGCCTCTCGCACGCGATCTCCTGCACCCTGACCCCGAGAAGGAGCGTCAGAAGTGCAAGCTGAAGAGACTTGTTCAGCACCCTAACTCGTTCTTCATGGATGTTAAGTGCCCCGGATGCTACAAGATCACCACCGTGTTCAGGTTAATTTCGATTGACTTATCGTTTGTATCATTTGAAGCATAGGTGGTAGTCTGAATAGTTTTGTCGTTGTGTGGTTATCAATTTTAACTAACAATAGTTGTAGCTCGTTCAGTTTTCGCGACCAGCATTGTAATAGAAAATTTCTTTCAGCCACGCCCAGACTGTTGTCGTCTGCGTCGGATGCAACACCGTTCTGTGCCAACCCACTGGAGGCAAGGCCCATCTGACTGAGGGATGCTCTTTCAGAAAGAAGCAGCACTAAGCCATCTATTGTTATGTTATCTTCTTGTTAAAGCAAGAAACCTATGTATGTTCGTGTTACACAATACAATTCACAATTCGTTATTTCCACACAATATATCTGACGAAAGCAAATACATTTCCTATGCGTATTAAGTTTGCAATTTCGTTTGCGTGGTAGAGCTAGTTTCAGCTCTCATTCTGCTGAGTCGGTTGGTGGGGAATGCCTCTCATTCTTTCTCCCATCTCACTCATCAATCCACTGGCACTTCGCTAAAGTCCTACATCTCCTGGAACATGGTTGAACTGTTCGAATTTCGTCCAAAAACGGCTGCTTTGAACACTCGAGAAAAATGCTAAAAATATAGCGTTTGTTCAGATAGTTGCCTAAACCCTTTCGCATAGCCCACGGTGAATATGGGTCTAATTTGGAATTATTCAGCATCAATAATTACAAACATTCAAAGAAGTCATTTCCACTCGTTTCACGCTACTTATTTATCCCCTCGTTCCATGGTGAATGATAGTATATTACTTATAGTCTGATGTTTCTGATGGTTTATCCTGGCCAGAACAAGAACTTGCATGTAAAAGTAATTCAGATATCCTATAGGACTTTATCTTCGAAGTCGCCATACTGCCATACCATACGGATTAGAATTATAACTATTGTATCTCAAAAATGAAAATGCCAGAAAAATTCGTTCATATCACATTTTATGTTCTCTAACAGCCCGTGAAAAAAATACATGACTATTTGTTACGAAATATGTTAATGGCTCGGAAAATCGTGAATCTGACCAGCGCGAACCTTGGTTCATACTGTAAGTGGTTCTCTTCTTCTCTTGTGTCCAATTTCTCACTATTGGTCCCTTCAGAAAATGGCGACTGGAAATACTTTGTCCGATCGCTATCAAACGCTTACTCCAATTCTTAAGACTCCTCTCTCGGACACTCTCGCTCTTCCTCTCACCCAACAGGTTTTTCAATTCGTGTTTCAGTTGTATGCATCAATTAAAGGGTCGCATCTGTGGTTTCTTCGAGTCGCAGTTCTACCGTTGCATGGAGGCGTATGGAGCAAAGTTGGGCAGAAAGTACTGCGATTTTGAGCATCGAGATTTCAACGAGTGCGTGACTGGTGACAAACAGAAGAAGCGAGCTGAGGTATTACATTATTTTCTTTATCGTAGACATTGATTGTAAACACATTATACCACTTACATGCGGCTTTGCATATTATGAGTTATTGTAATCAAGAGGTTTGTAGGCGATTCGTGCTCAGCGACAGAGACTGTACCAGGAGGGTAAACTGGAGACTCCGTTCGAGGAGAATCACCCCTCTCCCGGTGAATTCAAGCCCGATCACTTCAAGTGGAACCGCATCAACTAACCCGCTTAGAAAACTCACAGAATTGTAGACTGTTGCCGTATATAAAGAATTTAATTACGCTGGCAACATTCTTTAGCACTTGACCTGTCTCAATTACAGTGAACAATACTTGGTAATATCTAGATGCATAAGCTCATTTGGTTTTCTCCTCGAATTTTCTTTTTCTTCAGTGGTATTCTTCTTGGAGGAACTACTATACAGCAGCCTACAATGGCACAAACAAAAAATGAGAACACAATCAAATTAGATAGGAATATGGTATCTCATCTTCGTGCGAGAGAGTTGGGACATGTGAAAAGAGGTAAAGGAAGCAGTCATACAATTTTCGAAATATCATCTCTAGGCTCAGAATATCATGGAAATAGTCGTGTATTCTACAATGTTATAACTCCGAAAAGTTGTCACCGAGCAACGCTTCCGACTCCTTCCTACATCAGGGCATTTTCGCCTGATGGTAAGATTCTGATTATGCGTTCGCAAATTCGATTATGCGATGATTTGTAAATTTTGAGGAAAGTACATGATTGGATATGGGATGAATCTGAAGGTGGTTAATATATACGAATACAATGGAGTCACTTCTCTACCTGGAAACGATTTTGACAATGTCTTGAAGGTGAGTGGCATCATTTCTTGTATATAATGAATGTTTATTTGCTGTATTGCAGAGTCTTCTCAGTTGTCGTCACACTGTTGATTTGGGAGTAGCTGGCGTATATCAAATATTTATCGAGAATACGCTCTTCACTTCCGATTCCACCCATCTTGTCGTGTGCACCAATTCTCCCGTTAGTCCAGTTCATAATGGGGAGGAGAGGGGGGGGGGATATTCCAGCAGATAGGAGGTTAAAAAGGGATCGCTTAAGGTAATGGATGGGACTTCCCGATTGGATGATCTATACGTGAACAATGAAAGCCCAGCAACTACGAATGCCCCATTAGAAAGATACCGAATTCACGCCATATCACTCAAAGTGCGTTGACTCCATTTTAATTTTTCTCAACAATGAAAACAACTCACATTGTTACCTTAAGAAAGGCGAAGTGACTGGAATAATTTGTCACGATATGGATCGAATCCAAACGTTTCCATCTCTGCAAGTTTGTTCATTTATTATTTTTTTCTTGATATCGTTGAACAATCAGGGTCGCATTTTGTGTCTATTGTCTCTGCATCGACAGTGTATACTCCTCTATTCCATTTCGGACCAAGGGAAGTTCATTCCTCTCAAGTCGATGGGTCATTCTATGCTGGATGATGATCCCATGTATCTTCCGTTAGTATTTTCAGCCTAAATTATATTCTTAAAATTAATCTTAAGACGCGATGCATACTCAAACAAACTCTCTCTCTTCCTATCAGCATTCAAACACCGAATGTTCGCTTTCTTATATAAAAGAGCTAAACGATCGGGAAATAAATCAGAGATGGTGAAATTCCTAAATGACGAGGTGAGTATAACGTGTATGAATAATATACGAAGTGATGGATGTGTTGGCAGGCTTTGTTTCGACAATTCAGAATGGTCCGATGTCAATTGGTTGATATGCGATACGTTCTCGTGAGAATGCAAAAAGGTATTCAAATAAGATAACATAGAGCCTCTCCGACCGCCCCATGCCCCCATATATATACTGATCTTCAGAGGGAGATGTTTCCAGTACCAATTTTATCCTCATACTAATCGAATGGGAGACCGGAGATGTGAAAGATGTGTGGACTAAGAGTGACGAAAGACTTCTATCTGCATTTGAGGTTTGCAATAATCGAACATTTGATTGAGAACCATGAATCGACTTATTTAAGCACTCTCCGTGGTCATTTTCTCAGCCTTTCCTTTCGTTAAACCGATCTCCATTTCATGCTAGGAACATTCCGTATAATAGGAATATCTTCCGAGCATATGATTTGGCCAGGGCAAAAGCATTCTCTGACACTCTTCCAGGCAAGTTGACCTCTTTCTCCCATCATCCTATCAATTCTCTCTAATGCTTGATTTAGTTCGTATGATAGATGAATATCGTCAGCGTATTCTCTCCTATCTGCCGTGTGTATACTCTGTTCATCTGAATGAATCTCCCTATCTCGATGCTAATCTATTCACAATGGACGATTCTCTCGCAATCGCTCTTTCTTGGGGAAGAATCAAAGTGGACAATAGTCATGCGTACTTCAGGTGAGGTCTTCTATATTGCTGTGATTGATTAGGCAGTCATTCAAATGTTTCAGTCTTTGTTCGAGAGATTCTCGATTCTCGGAGTGTCTTCAATTCAAAGTGCCTGCTCCACCGTCGAGGCAACTTTCTGTTCTCTTCCATCCTACTGATCCATTGATTATCTTCTTTGATCGATATAGGGCTGATCAAGAAATCACTCTATACTCTCCTTACTCGTAAGTTTCCTTTTTTCCTTTTTTTTTCCTTTACAGTCCGAAACATCTGTTCAGTACTGCTCATTAGTGTTGTTAGATCGAGCAACTCGATACTCCGGAGTAAGAATGAAAAAAATCTCCGGAGTACAAATCCACTCCGGAGTGAATGCTCATGCTCATGCTCATGCTCATTGCTCAAATTTTATTATTATTTAGATCTCGTATCTCATCGGAATGAATCTTCCTGCTCTCCCAATCACGAAATGAGGACATTCAGTCGTACATGGTTGAATTCTGAATGAGAGAATACGATGGAAATGGCTTACATTGCCATCATTTTCGGGCGATTCAATCGATTTTTTCCAGTTAGTCATTGCGAAGAAGAGAACATCCATTATGAATCTGCCAATGCTATTTTCATCGGTGCAATTTAATGAGAGATGTAAAGATAAAGAATTAAAGAATACGAAGTCTTCAATAGGGATGCGAGTTGGATATCGGTATTACGGCGCCCTCCTCTCTCCCTCTCGTTTCGGGCCCGCGAGAGGAGACGCCTTAATACCGATACCCAAATCTTATCCGCAACCCTAATCTAATGTCATGAGAGAAAGTGTGACATGCTCGAAGGAAATGGATGAATATCAGTATTAAGTAGAAAGTATAATATTATTAATATCAGCTTAGAATAGATGACAGAGGATGTAGAGGGGTAGGATTATAACCTCTCCTTCATTCAATTTAGGATTAGACTGAAATATCATTATCGCCAAATTGTTAGGTTAAAGTTCCCCTCCACACCAAAATTTAGGTTAAAGTTCCCCTCCACACCAAAACTTACCCCCACTTTTTTGTTTTATTTTATGGTTTAACGAGGCGCCAAACTATCGTATTTCAAGAAATTAAGGAAAAATAATTAAAATCTGTCCCATGGTGATTTTTCAAAGATGAGCTAAATATCCTACGCGGATTTCTTAGCTACGGTAAATATCGACAAATTTGCTGCGGATACGGTAGTTTCCTCTGCGTCTCACCGGTCTGACTCTGGCATCTCTGCCACTCTAACCACTCTCGTCGTATCGCGCTCTCTCGCCTTTGCCTTATCTCTTTTTTTCTCTGCTTCTCTAACTCTGAGCGCGCGACTTTGAAATTTTGAAGGTCTCTGGTTTCTTCTTACCAGTGGTAAACCAGTATAGTTACCAGTTGTGGGCGGGTTGAAATACAACTGGTAACTATACTGGTATACCACTGGTAAACGCACTGGTTTACCACTGGTGCGGGAAATGGATAGCGAATGCAGAATAAGATAGGCGAGTGATATTGATTGATAGCATGAGTTGGCCTCATACGGTAACCGGGCCTCACATGGAACGTCCACGGGAGGTTAGTCACATTCAAAAACGATCTCAAGTGAAATCGTAAAAATCGTACTATGCGGCGTACACACGAGATCTGGAGCTTGATGAGGGGGGTGTTGGAAGGGACCTTGTAGGTAGAGTTGTCTCTAGACACGCCGGGTAAGAGTCACTCTCATATACCAGTGGTAAACCAGTTGCATACAACTGGTAAACTGGAACTGGTTCACTACTGATAACTATACCGGTTTACCACTGGTAGGAAGAAACCAGAGGTGTGGCGGGGAGAACTAGATTATAAAATCAGACAACTAGATTATTTAGATTTCTTAGTGCAGTTCAGAACATTCACGCGTTTCGAAATTTATCTCTTCAAAATATATTGAATTATCGAAACTCTTCTAGATACTTCCACACACACGAGGGCAGTATAAAAAAGCGGCCACTGGCAGTGGAAAATTATTCAAATATTTTTGCAGGAAACAATCTACCGTACCTACGCGACGCGTTCATGGTCATCCAAAGTGGTATGGGTAATGAGAGGGCGCACTCTAGCCGCGCCGGGTAAGAGTCATGCGAGAAATGTGCGGGGCTTCGCGCGCTCCCTCCAGCCGCTCTCTGCCCATTTGCATTGTGTGGCGGAGGCGCTTGTGAGCCTTCGTGACACGCCTTCTCTTTTATATTTGACCGTACTCTTTTCTGCTCTCTCCTGTTTATATGCCCTCACTCATTCCGATGTTCTCTCCCTACCAAACTCTTTGATTGGACTGTGGAAGAGGTCTATAACAGTGAAGTTTTTCAATGCATTATTTTATTGGTCTTGGAGCACCAGGCGAACTATATAAATAAGACGTCATCACACAAAAGCGCATAACAGATTAATATATGGATGTAAACGAATAAGGTTTGAATAAACCGGTACAGGAACTGCATAAAGATATGAGACAATAGAGATAATACAATGATCAAGTGAGTAATCGACAGATACTGCGAAGCTTATTCTCAAGTGATTCTATTCTTGATTCCAATCTCATCTGATCTGCCTTTAATTGACGATTCTCTTTTTTGAGTATTCCATTCGATTGTTGTAGTTGTTCCAATTCCCATCTTAGATCATCTCTAGCCTGAATTGATGTTGTGAAAGGATAGTAATCGATATCTCGAACTCACTCTCACACTTTCCTTTTCCAATTTATTGACATTGTGCTCAACAATCATTGAATCCATTCTGATGATCCTCTGTGCTGCTTTGAGTCTTGCACATGTGCCCATTCTTTCTTCCATCACATCTTCTAGATTGCTTCGATAGTGAATGGATGCTCTCTTTGCCAATACTCCAACTCCTTCCCATGAGATATCTCTCTACAACGAGGAAATCAATCAGACATGGAACTGATTATTGTAAGATGCAGTAGCGACCGAAAGTATTTGGGCATTTTTTCATTCGTCTGTATCATCTGTACCGCAGGAGATATCAATCTGACAACTTCATTGTCACACACTTAGTCCATCGAAGAATACGACTCATGTTTTTCGGTATCATGTAAACGCTCCGTTATTACATAGAAATGACGCAACCGTTGCAGTACTTTTTCGAAAAGACATCATTCTTTGGTGGATTGTTTCCGGCTCACCAAACTTTTTGTGCGTAGAGATCAGTCTTAGGGCTACTCGGAAAAAAGTTTCAAGTTGGTCCGACCACTCTCCATGGCAACGAAAATTCCGTAAAATCGATGCCGAAAATTCATAACTCTGCGGCTAGCGGTGCTAGAATCTCTTTCTTAGGCTTAAAATGTTTCTAATGATAAGTGCTACTGATCCGGAGAGTTTGGTAGCACTTGCTCTCCAATTGCCTTACGGATCCCACACGGTCGGGTCCGATAGAAGAAAAGGGCGAGTGGCTTTGAACTGCGCGCCCAACAAATATCCACTTGAGACCGTTTTGAGAAACCACGCCCCTTTTTCGCTAAAACCATTGAAATATTTCGAAATTCAAAAGTGCACATTTCTTCCGCGTTAATGAGTTATAATATTTTCATTTCTTAGTGAATATTATGAACAACATCACCCCACGTGCATATAACTAGCACCGGCGTTTTTCGAAAAGAGGAACTATTTTTAAACATTAAAAGTGTGCGGCTATTACGGTATCTACTGTGTTTAGCAGCCTAAACTCCGCCCCTTTCGAGCGCACCTGAAAGACCTGCACATCTTTTCACGATTCGCCTCGGACCCGGCCGTGCCCAATGAGTCACTTTTTCACATGACTCTATTTTGAGAGTTCACCGTTCTATGGGTGATTTTTCTAAATCCATGGTTCCGGTGCAGGAATGTTCCAACGCCACTCAATAAACGATGTTGAACTTATGGGAGTGTTTGCATTACTTTCCGAGCCGTGGCGAATTGCTTACGAAGGCATACTCGAGCCTAGAATTCAAGCTCCGCCCAGTATCGTTTTTTTCAAAGGCGTTCAATCAGGCCCAGACTCCGCCAGTTGTAAGCACACACCACCCTGATAATGTACGAGAAAGATCAGTACTGTAGCTCGTCTCGTCTAGAAATTATGTTATGAATATTGATCTTCACGCGACAATGAGAATTCTTGAATTCTTGACGCAATAATCAAAAACTCCCAAAACACTCCCAAAAGTTCAACATCGTTTATTGAGTGGTGTTGGAACATTCCTGCTCCGGAACCATGAATTTAGAAAAATCATCCATAGAACGGTGAACTCTCAAAATAGGGTCATGTGAAAAAGTGACTCATTGGGATCCGAAAGGCAAATGGAGGGCAAGTGCTACCAAACTCTCCGGATCAGTAGCACTTATCATTAGAAACATTTTAAGCCTAAGAAAGAGATTCTAGCACCGCTAGCCGCAGAGTTATGAATTTTCGGCATCAATTTTGCGGAATTTTCGTTGCCATGGAGAGTGGTCGGAGCAACTTGAAACTTTTTCCCGAGTAGCCCTAAGACTGATCTCTATGCACAAAAAGTTTGGTGAGCCGGAAACAATCCACCAAAGAATGATGTCTTTTCGAAAAAGTACTGCAACGGTTGCGTCATTTCTATGTAATAACGGAGCGTTTACCACACGTCTTCTGAGAGATTGCAGGACCCTGAGGAACCAGGAGCCGAAACTTTGACCTTTCCTAACCATATATCAATGGTGAGGTACGTAGGTGAAAAGAAAACTTTGATCCAAGCCGTTTGTCCCAAAACCGGCTTTAAGGTTTTGTCCGGTTCTGGACCCGGCTATATCGGTTCTCAGCTCTCCGATGAGCTAGGAAGTTGTTCAATAGCTCAAAAAATGCGGAAAATTCATCAAGCCAAGAAAAAAGTTTTTGCAAATTTTTTGGTCAAGTTCGAAGGTTTGAAAAAAATAAAAAATAACTTTTCACGTCGGAAAAATAATTCTACTGGCTCGGGGACCCCCCCCCCCTTTTCGTGTAAGCCAAAGTCAGTTTTGGACTCCTCATAGTGGTGGCAGTTTAGAAAAATTTCGACCTCGGGTCGGCAGGCGTGGAAAGGGACCTTCCGGGGTCTATAAACACTAATAATCGACGATTTTTCCAAAAATTATAAACTTTGGAGCCTCAGAACTTTTCCGTTTCTGCTTTTACAGATGGCTAGTCGACTTCAAAAATCATCACAAGCCTGAAACATGATTTCCTGCGAGTTTAATTGATTTTGGACGATTTTCGTTTTAAATTATTTTTCAAATAAAAAATAAATAAAATAAATAAAAATGATTTTTCTCGAAGCGCCACCAAAAGCTCAGATTTCACCATTTAGGCATGTTTAAGTAATTGTAAGTCGACTAGCCCTCTGTAAAAGCAGAAACGGAAAAGTTCTGAGGCTCCAAAGTTTACATTTTTTTTTGGAAAAATCGTCGATTATTAGTGTTTATCGACCCCGGAAGGTCCCTTTCCACGCCTGCCGACCCGAGGTCGAAAGTTTTCTAAACTGCCACCACTATAAGGAGTCCGAAACTGACTTTGGCTTACACGAAAAGGGGGTCCCCGATCCAGTAGAATTATTTTTCTGATATCAAAAGTTATTTTTTATTTTTTCAAACCTTCGTACTTGACCAAAAAATTCGCATAAATTTTTTTCTTGGCTTGATGAATTTTCCGCATTTTTTTTAGCAATAGCGGAGCACCGGAGAGCTGAGAACCGATATAGCCGGGTCCAGAACCGGACAAAACCTTAAAGCCGGTTTCGGGGCAAACGGCTTGGGTCAAAGTTTTCTT
>LS491461.1:0-21195 GCA_900490845.1 Pristionchus japonicus
TGGTAAGGCCAGCTGTTAGCCGGACTACAATCCCCTGCTGTCCAATGCTTTCTAGGGGAGGATTACCTTCCGCAACCGAAGTCACTACCAATTTACCGACCCCGGAGGGATAGAATGCTTGGTTTGCATCGGCGGGGGATTGAACTCGGTACCCTTCGAATGGCCGGCGGCGCCTTACCCCACTCGGCCATCCCGCCTGAACTGGCCTTTAAATATAGTCACTGGCCTAGCAGTGGGCTCCCGCAGGACGCAAGTGCCTTGAGTACGGGGATACCTTTTAATGCTGTGATGATGATGCACAACTCACTCATTTAAAAATAGTCGGAAATTTCATTCACATTGCTTTTATGACATAGCAAATTCAATGCACAATATAAGTGCTCAAATAATAAAATGAAAACACTTCATTACGTTGACAATCATTTTCACCATCCTTTGCAAGCCACATAAATCGGTTTGACTGGATATCCTTCTGCAGTCCATCCTTTGTCTGTACACGTCAAGGGCGTCGTTTTTTTTACCAGAGTAGAATTATACCAAAAGTCTAATTCATTTTCTCCGCAAAGATTGTCACCTGAAGAGTAAATGCCGCAATTTTAGAAAGAATTCTGAGATTTTACCGTCACGTCCACCTTGACTATAAATATTTGGCATATCGCACAGGCAAGCTACATTGGAAGTCGCAGCGAATGGTTGGCAGGCTCCTGAATAAAATTAAATATCTACACTAGATATACAACCATAGTTTTCATGCGAGCCTATTCTGAAAATTATACAAAGATCCTAGAGTCTCATATCCTTGAATTTCACGAGTCTCCTTGTAGAAAACTACCTTACCAAGAAGATAGTCGCTGTGGAGTGGTTGTACGGGACCAGCGTATTCTCTACTAGTTAGCATCCAATTGGGTCCACCGTGGCAAAGAAGAAGAACTCCATATTCTGTCTAAAAGAATCATGCAATCACCATTGGGTGATGTACGTTCACCTCGGACCATAGAAACTGCTTTCTACGGTCTGCGCAATAGCAGTAGTCTTCCTTACACTCAACTTCGTAGTTCGAGGGGAGTGAGTAGCAATTACTTACGGGTATGAGCGCTGAGAACAATGCTGTTCAACGTATTACAACGTATCATACTCAAGAGTTAATAATACTTTGATGGTTTTTTAATCAAAATAATGCTCACCACTCAGAGCTCTCCTCTCGTCCTGCGCACCCAAACACTCTGGATATGTCTCCAATGAGCATTTCACTCGGATGCTCGCATCCCTTTCTGAACAGACAAACTCCTTTTGCTCCTCTCCTAGCAGAGTGCAATGCGAGAAGATGGGATGGAAGGAAAGAGCTAGACATTTATCCTGAAACTTCAAACACTATTTTGTTGGTTGGCTCAATCTTCTTGTTCCAGCATTCTTGCTGGCATGCAGCTTCATTTAGTACTGGATGGGATTTCTCTATAATTGCCCGTCGATAGTTCGCTTTTGGTTCTTCGAAGCACAGATCGAGTGCATCGGCGCAGCCAATGACCTAAAACCCTACGTCTATTCGGCAAATCAATAGTCGATACTCTTACCGTTAAGAGAAATAGAACGGTAGCTCGCCACATCATCTCAGAAGTCTCGAAGTTGCTGTGAAGCGAGCTCTACTGAGCCTTTAAAAGCGAGGCGGGAGAGCTCTGGCCCTCTATAGAGCGAGCAGAACGAAGAGACCGTTACGCCATCTGAGCAACTTAGCTGCCTGACTGTCTCAGCTCGGTCAGTTCCATATCGCTTTCTGGCACTAGAGAGCGTGCGATATTGTGAGACCGAGACCACTTCTCACCTCTACCGTAGTCATGGCCTCAACAGTCTCTAAGGAAGATCGTTATCCCGTTGACAAATGGAACACGGTCCGAGGGTTTTTGGACGTCTGGGACTTTGACTTGGTAGACGTTTGATCTTGTCAATTCCAAAAAGGAACAAGAGAAACAGGATTTCAAAAAATGAATAATGGTACTCTTCAGAGGGTCATCCAAAGCGATGAGGTCACTGTGTCCACTCACTCACAATCCTCAATGCACGTTTCGACTGATAAGAATGATTAGTCACCTTTACCCCTATTCTTCGTCGCTTTTCTCGCTTTGCGTTTCGCAGTTAAATAGTGCTTATTTGTGAATGCTTTTCAGAAATGACAAATAATATTCTTAATTTGACTACTAAAGAAGTCTGGCCTGCCTCAGTTCAGGATCTATTAACGTTCCAGGTTGATGATGGTAAATCGTTAGAACTTCTGATTTTCAAATCATTCGTGTTTTTCAGGAACCATTTTCTACTACAGTCCACGTCAATCCCGATTATTTGTGAAATGGAAGTGAGTCTCCCATAGGTTTGTCATCTAGATCGATTTGGTGTTACAAATATTCACAAAAAGTGAATCATTGCAGGGAACGTGAAATCGACGCGAAACTATCTAGCGGCTTCGGAATCAAAGAAATTTCTGCGTTCTTTCCTCACGGAAACGCTCTGTATTTAGAAGCTAACCGAAAGGTAGAACCTGCATTCAACTTTTGCTAATAAGATTCTTCCCAGATTTACCGAGCATTCTTCATCCCTCCGGGCGCCATTGCTATTTCCTATGTACGAAATTTGCTTGAGGTACGTTTGTAAGGTTCTCGAATGATGAAGAAGTCAGTTTAACAGTCCGAAAAACCTCGACGAAACGGGTTGTGCCACCGAGACAAGTTCGTTCACCGGATCTGTGATGACCCAGCAAGAGGCGGTATTCTGGTCGATGTTTCTGAACAAGAATCGCGACAGCTGAGATTGGAGGGCTTGCACAGGTGAGTTTCTTTCCCAATTTCGCTTGCAATTTCGAAGATTTTTCAGAGGATGCACACTGTACAACCAATTCAGTTACGAAACACTGTATCCATCTGGAAGGAAAATCGGAGAAAATGCGATAGCGATCGTTGTGAGTCATAATATTAAGCTTTCTCAATGATCTGACGGACGAGAGAGCACTTACGATGATAAGCACAGATGTCTCGGAAGAACATCAATAGTTTTCGGAATGAAATCATGAAAATTGATTTGATCAAGACGCTCATTTTCCAATCTTCAATGCCCAATTTTGCAGTGCAACGGCACTCTCTACTCTCATCGTGATTCATCTCCGTTCATCTACATCTCATGCGGCTCGAATCTCTTTACTCTTGACACAACAAAGATGGTGTTCCTTCCTAACTTGTCGTTCGGGTGAGTAATGCACGTCATATCAACTTCATTTGCAATACTTTTGAAGATCATTCGCTATCAATCTCATCATTTTTAGCCCGGACATCCTCATCCACTCAATCGTCGGCGTCCACAATGGAGTGATCACAGTAACTGGAAAGAGGGGAAATCAGAGGGAGTTGATGAGTGCGGAGCTGCCGGAGGGCTACGTGAGTCTCTTTCTTTTTAGACCATGCAATAGTGAAACAAGACATGAAATTGTAATGTTTCAGTTCGAATGGTCCGAGCCCTATCATGGTGAATTGGAAGCGTCATTGCTGAAGGAAAATCGTGAACTGAAGAAAGAAATTGAAGAGAAACTAAAGCAATTGCAAAAGATGGAATCGACGATGGACAAGGTTTTGTAACGCTTTGGCTTCTGGAAAATTAAATTGGTAATTTCAGTTCCGTGGTCGAACAGAGCAACTGAAACAACAGTTTGATGAAATGAACGGCATGCTCGCAAAGGCATGATTGTTCGTAATTTTCAGTCAAATAAAGCGTTTCTTTCAGACAGATGTCCGTCTAAACTAGCTCACTGGATCAAGATTGTATTGAACGTTGAATTCGATAAATTATACTTCTCGAATGTGTGTGAAACACGCAACGGAAGGGTGGGGTTGTTCAAATGAGGGTGAAGGCGCGCATCGCAACGGGGTTGCATTGACTGATAAGAAAGACAATAGCGATTGAAGGTTGCGGGTCGCATTTCACAATCTTTCCAGGTCACATTCACGCTTTTCATTGCTTTGGTTTGCTATTTCGTTCGAGATCTACAATTTCAGCTATGTCTAAAGAAAATGGAAGCTCTTCAAACGAATTCATACCAGCGTCTGCAGTTCGAGAAATCAAGGCAGAATTCGAGGCCATCATTGAAGATCAAGTCAAGCGAATTCGGAAAATGCAAGTATCTCTTGACAAGGTGAGCCTTTCTTATACGTTTCAGTAATCTTGTGTTTCAGTTCCGAGAAGACAATGAACAAATGAAGAAGCGAATGGAAACGATTGATGCGATACTCGCAAAGGTTTGCCAACTCAAATCCCCCAAGCAATCAATCTTGATGTTCAGGCCCGAGTAATCGAAGAAGCACCGCCGAGAGTGATCAAACAAAGTTCGCCGGCACCAGTCAGATCAACCCAATCAACAGTTGTCAAACCAGCTCAACCATCGTTCCCCAAAACAAATCCGGTGATCAAGAGCGCTCTGAAAACATCATTGCCTCCGCCGAAAACGAAGAGTGCTACGGAGGAGGAATGGTGTGTAAAGAAGTATTTCGATTTCTCACATTTCCGAGATGCATCCTTGCAGGGATGACGTGTAACGTATTTCTATGTTTTCTTCGATCATTTCATCAAGCTTCGCTACTCTCAATAATATTTGAGAACAGTTGTCGGCAATGTTCTTCTTCATTGGTGACGATAAATTCAATTTTCTGACACGTTTTGTAGTCTATTGTCTGGTTGATAAAATGTTTGTTTGAGAGTGGACAATGTTTGACAACGAGAGTATTGCTGATAAAAGCGCAAAAGTGGGTTCAGTTTTGACGCTTCGTCGGAGTTTGACGACAAGGGTAACTTTAACATTTGAGAACGCGAGAATCGTTCACAAATACTCAAGCTACTCGATCGCAATAAATGAACATTTTTTTGATAATATCGTTTTCGAAAACTATATTGGACGAGAAACAATTTTAAATCGAAAACAATTGCAAAAAAACCTCTTACATGCATTTCATGAAAAAATTGCTGATTTAGCACAATTTTCCCACCATTCATCGCTATAAAACAGCTTCTTTATTATTCTAATACCATTATCTAGAATCGTTGAATTAGTTTCATCGTTCCTTTCTTCCCCTACTCTCCAGTGTCAGAGAGTCAAGAAGGCCATTGGAATGTTGTGGCCGATTAGTCATCCTAGTTAGTCCCTTTTTGCTCGCTCAAGTGCCATCGGAACTGATTGACATCTGACTTTCCCTCGTTCTCTTTTCCTCCTCAAGCAACAAATGCTCAGTCGAAGTAATGTTCAAGATGCAATGTTAGCTCCTTCTTATTTCCTCTTCTTTTCAGTTCGGCCAAATTTCGTTTTAATTACTATCTTCTCAAATTTCTATGTTTTCGCGCTCAGTTCCTAATTGAATAGAATCATTTCAACGCTGACTTCTCATTTCAGAATGCGCCTCTTCCTCTTCCTTCTCTTCTCCCTCCTCATCTCCGTCTCCGCCGACTTCCTCACTGAGGGCTTCCGGTTCATCGATGCTGAGCGAATCCTCAGTGTATATTTTGTTACATTATTTTCATCATTATATTTTCGCATCTTGTCCAAGCAATCTCTAATCCAAGCAAAATTCCCTCACATTGATTTGAAGTCAGCGATCGCAATATTTTAATCAGTATTTTCCTCAATTATTCCAGATGCTCAACCGCGCCACCAGTCCGGGGCAGAGACGTAATGAGCTTCTGTACGTTCTAGTCGAATCTTTGTCATTTTTTTTATTGAATCTCAGATGAAGATCTTACTCTTCCTCAGTACTGTCTGAAAGAATCAACTGACTGATGATTGATGAAGGAAAATACTTCATCTAGCAGCATTGATGATTGAATACAATACAGCTGCCAAATGACGTTCTGCCACAGCGGGAATCGTCGCGATTGCGCGACTCTCTGCGAGAAATCCGCACTCAAGTTTGACGTGACAGTGAAGGAAGTGCATCTGCATCCCTTGGTCAAGCTGCAGCCGGGCGCGGATGTGGAGGGGTGCAAGACGAAGTGGGTGAACTACTAGGCTGAAAGTATGGCACATGGTCAACAGCTCGAGTAAGAAGAAACTGAGCAAATCTAGGGTGATTTCCATCTAGAAGTGGGTATTGATCTGATGAGTCAGCTTTCGTTGTGAATCATGGGATAGAATCAATATGCGTGATTGTTATTGCTCAGTTGCAATTCGATTATCTTCTTTCGGCGATGAATCACATGAAAGCAAGTTTAGAGAGTTCTTGAAAACAATTTGAAAAATCAAAATAAAACAAACAACCGACAAGTGATACGTTCTGAGTAGTAAGTCTACGCTCAAATATTTATTTTTGTCTTTTTATTGATCATTTTCAGATGCAACACCGACTGCGGCAAGAACGACTGCTCGTCCGAGTGCCAACTGTGGTGCGAAGTTCGCGAGTCGTACAAGACTAAGTTCGAGTACGAGAATGAGATTGGTGAACTGATCAGAAGATGGAGATCACTGTACACGGACTAAAAGATACCTTCGAATGCGGTTTTGCAGTCTTGATAAATTTTATTCAATGCAGAAATGTAATACTAATGCGAGTTTCCGCCCTTTTTACTCTTCATCATTTATTGTTATTTTATTAGTCAACTCAACACAACTTATTAGTCGACAATTTGAAAACTGTGATCACTTTTTCGAAGGTAATTTCTGTTTCCTTGCTCACTCTGATGCCTTGAGCGCTTTCGTGAGACCGGTGTGGGTACTCGTGCGTGTGAGAAGGATTCGAGGAAAAATAGCACTTTCTGACTATGTGAGATCGCATTTCGACTATCAGAGCCATTTCGAAGCACAATTTTTGCTCGTCAGTAATATGTTCTCCGAACACACCCGCTTGCGCAGGAAGGCATGAAGGATGAAGATAATCATGATCAGGAAAACAAGAATGAGCTACTACTGATACCTGGAACAAAAAAGTACAGGCCGAGTGGTATTTTATAAGGGGCGTCCCTAACTAGGTTGACATTTCTTCCTATCCTTACTTCCTTTTTACGCGGTCATCATGCATGCGAAGCTGTTTGAAAGTGCGACTAAAAATGTAAGACGTATTTTTTTTATATCGAGGTCTACTGAAATGTTCAGACTTTCTACGACGTCTATCATCATGTTGCTATTGATGAGGTTTTAAACTAAGTAAGATGACAACATTAGGATAAGAAGGCATTGTATTTCTATTTCCAGTTAATTTCTATAATGTTTTATGCCACCTCGTAACGAGGTTTTGCTTTTCTCGACAAAAACGATACATGTTCTAGTGCTTTCCCTACACGTCAACGTCACTCTCATCGCTCTCATACTGAAATGCAGTCGTAAAGCGCTAGGAGCATATCGTTATCTGCTACTCACTTTCGCCACTGTGGACATCTACTATGGAATTGTGCACTTTCTAGTAATGCCTGTAAGAACTTTCCATCCAACTCCTTCTACAATTTCATAATTCAAGATCCCGGAAGCTGGCGGGAACGCATTCTACATGGGAGCGCATGGCTATGTTGCAGGTGAGTCCAAAATATTTTTTTCTAATTTATCACTGATTTTCGCAGGAAAAGCTGCAGTAGCCTGGTTCGCTGCCACGCATTCCCACTCATTTGTTGTGCTCGTGTTCCATTTTCTGTACCGTTTACTCGCCGTTCAAGGGTTCGTTTCAGAGAAGAAGAAGAAGCGTAATTCAATCCGTCGATTTCAGATCGCACTATCTCCGATTGTTCTCGAAGTTGTGGTTCTTCGGAGTGCAACTTGTCTGTGTTGCTGCGGTCGGCGTTGTTTGGTAAGTTCTTTCCATTGACTTTTCGAAGTTGCTTGTGTTTCTGGCCGACCCTTGATCGTTCCGAATGAAATGCCAGACGGGAAATGATAATGACAGGGAAGTAAAATTCTAGGAATAAATACTGGACAGAAACCGAAGAAGCACCGAATGTGCAATATTCAAACTGCTTGTGCTCAGGTTCAGCGTGATTTACTATCTCTACGATGTTGATTACTTTGTCGTCGAATACATGGGTCCGATAATGAGAGAGCACACAATTGCTACTCGACTTCCCCTAGAGGAGTACACTGTCGCAGTTTTTTGGGTGAGTTTCGTCATTGTATCAGCATAATTTCAAATTTTACTACAACTTTAGACCAACGGAACGTTTGCCGGACCTCGATGGAAACCCATTTCCGGATTCACCATCATGTCCCTAACTATGGGCGGTGCTTATGGCCTAATGATGTATGCGGCTTACAAGATACGGTGGTTAGTTTGAAAACAATTGCAAAAATAATGAAATCGCTTAGGTTCATGAAGAAATCCTCGCCGAGCTGCAAGAAAACGATTGCGTTGCAGAAACAGCTAATGCTTGCGCTGATGTACCAGGTAGAGATTGGGAAAACAATGAGCGCAGTATAAATTTCCACAGGCTTTTGACTTCACTTCAGTATCAGTGTCTAAAAACGCGCTCTCTGTAGGAAAAAAAGTCTGAAATGTCAATGTCATGAATCGACCAGAAAAATTAATGTTTTTTTCAGACGATTCTCCCACTGGTAACAGCCTACTCACCCCCACTCATAGCCGTAGCCTCTCCATTCTTCGGTCTATCGCTGTCATTCATGACCAACATCGCGACGATATTCTGCGGAGCGCACCCCTGGTTGGACGGATGCGTCATTATCTGGACCATAAAGGAGTACAGGTCAGCAATAGCCTTTTTGCTCTAATGACTTTTACGTTTACAGGTTGACTCTCCTCCATTGGTTGCGCTTGAAAAAGAGGAGCGTTGTCCCGCTAGAAGTTGTGTCGTCGAGAGTGAAAACTTGAACAGTTGCGTCATGATATGATAAAAATATTTCTTCCTTATTCGCGTAAGCGACAAAGAAATCGGAAAAAGTGAATTCGAAACCGATCAATCTACATTGCACATTTTTTCGAGTTTGTGTCCATGCATGTTCTGGGTTGTAGTACTTTTTCTTGTTTTCATCTTTCGTCTCTTTTCATCTTCTCTTTTCATCTCTTCTCCTTATCTTCGAATCATTCGCACGCTCTATAGCACTGATTGCTCTGAGAATCACTATAACCAGGCCTTGCAATATGCTCCTTGTCATTTTCTTTACGTTGAGGTTGTAGAAGAATTGGCGGAATACACCGTATGAAGATTTCCGCCCCATCCTCATCTAGCTTTCACTGCCTGATCTGATAAATTGATTGATTGATTGATTGTAGTTTTGGCATCCTTTCTACTCTCTCAGAGCGACGTTCGCATGCCCTCCTACAAGCTCACGTACTTCCCCGCGAGATGCAGAGCCGAGGTGACCGAAATTTTTTGATGTTTTAGTATTTTATTTTTTAAAGAAATCTTTTCGAAAAGATTGTGCAGGTAGCCCGTCAGCTGTTCCATCTCGCCGATGTTCCCTTCGAAGATAATCGCATCTCCATCTCACAGTGGCCCGCACTCAAAGCCAGTGAGTAGCTTGCATCCCAATTTTCAGATGTTTCAATTTTCCTCCCTTTTCATGCCAGAGTAGTGTCAGCATGGCGTGGTCTTGACATTTGCTCTCATTTAGAGGTAACTCCTTTGAGACTTTCCTAGTTCCATCTCCTGGTACATTGGGGGAGGAGCCATGGCGAGCGTTCAAGCGTTCGGGCCTCTCTCTCTCTCAAAGAGGAGTCGAGGGGGCGGGGCATGGCACGGAAAATCCCTTTTGCAGAGACTCCGTTCGGTCAGCTTCCCATGCTCGAGGTGGACGGGGAAGTACTCGCCCAGTCGCATGTCATCTTCCGTTATCTCGCCAAGGAGTTTGGTAAGTGAGGAAAATTATGAGCAATAATAAATTGCTGCGACGGAAAAAAAAACCAAATAGTACTGATCAACACGTTGTTGCTATCATTGATAAGAGCACAGGGAACACTCGGGCTAGACAAACACTTGATTTTGCACTCTTCTGGCAGGTTTTTGCAGAACTAGGAGAGTGGAGTGCTAAGAATGTAACTAATATCTTCTGTAGGTTTCGAGGGTTCCTCAGCCTGGGAAACAGCTTCGATCGATGCTGTAGCAGACCTTCAGAAAGACTACTTCGACAGTGTTGTACATGTGATGAGAAAATCACAAGCCGACACTAACTGTAGAAAAATCTTCGATTTCAGACAAAGACCAACTCGTGAGAGAAGTCGCTGTCCCCGCCCGTGACAAGCACTTTCCCATACTGGAGAAGCTCGCTAAAGTATGTCCATTTTCCAATTTTTCGAGCCCAAACGTAACCATTTTATCCAAGAAACATCGCCATCACAGGAAAACGGCAGCAACGGTCACTTCGTCGGCGCCTCCCTCACTTGGGTAGATCTGCTTATTGCAGGTAGGTCTTTCTTTGTATTTCAGATAACAATCGTGCTTGAGCAGGAACGCTTGCAACTACAGCAGTTACTAGCGCGCCTATTGAATCATTTCAGATCACGTCTCCGTTCTGACCGAACACCTTCCCGGCTTTCTCGACAAGTATCCAATCGTGCTGGAAACCGTGAGAAGAATCGAGGCGACACCCAAACTCAAGGAGTGGATTAAGAAGAGACCCGAATCTAGTATTTAGTAGCTAGAAAATGAAATAGAAAGTTTATTGTAAACGCTGTTTGTACCTCAAATAAATATACGCATACACAGCGTGCTGTCGAGGATCAAAATGCCAATTTACATGGCGGCGGCCTTTCATTTTCTCGACTGTTTCAACTCAATCGAATATCAAAGTCAAATGTATCTCAAACGAAACCTATTGAAACAATCGCTTCGATTCAGGTGAATACAACTGTAAAATTATTTTAAAAATAACAAAATACTAAATTAAAAATCGGGCGAAGTCAATAATTTTTAAAAGTGCTTAGGAACAAAACCCATTTTACCGTTTCTCAAATTACCGTTTTTCCATCGAGAAGAGTCATGGAGGTATCACTCTCCTCCACGCGGAAAAGGAATTTTGAGAAACGGAGAACGGGGTTTTGCTCCTAAGCACTTTTATAAATTATTGACCACGCCCGATTTTTCATTTTTGACTTGTAAAATTTTATAAAATTAAAAATGTGTTTGAAATTGTGAACATTTCACTTCAGTTTCACGTCTATCCTATAGCTAGAAGAACAACAACAACGCGAAACAGGATTAGGAAATTTGAATACGTCCGCCACTCAAATGAACTTTTTGATCCTCAATGGCACGCTGTGGCATACGAATGAATGAGTGCCTCTCTAGTTTGGAAAGTTCTCCTTCTCCTGGGAATCAGTTAGCATTGACGCTATGACGGATCAGCAGAGGGCCCACTTTGACAGTGCAGAGAGGAGAAAAATCCGATTATCGCGTCAAAATGTGGTTCGAAAATACAGTTACCGTGAATCTTTTCCTTAAGTTTTTTTGCACTCAAAGAGAATCGACAAATCGCATAGGTGCTGAATCTAGATATTCATGAATCCTGTGAAACTCATCTCAATAAATAACTTCAACAGTGAAAAGTATATGCGCTCTAATGAATACTTATTGAAATTTGACTTTTCTCTGATTGTTGTGGATACGATTCGAACTGATTCTAATTTATAACAGGGGTTAAATACATAAATACGAAAGAGAATCAATTACAGATGCGAGGAAAAGGTACACAGCGGGAGGTTCGATCGTTTTCTATGTCCTTTGGATCTTTTTACTGTCCCGTTTTTGTCTTTTTTTTGTTTTTTTAAGTTTCTGACTTTTTCTTAATTATTATTTTTAGAATGGACAGGCCACGGCCGATTGATATTCCAAGAATCGGCTGAAGTTATAATATTCATGAAACATAACCGAAGCCTGCATCAAAATTCGAGAGAAGTAGAAATTGAGCAAAAACAGCAATGATGCTTCGGAATAAAAGATCGGCACTATTCGCTAGTTGATGCTTCGGCCTACCGATTCCGATAACCGATACAGCTCACAATCGGAAGGGACATCAATCTGCTCCGTTGAACAGAAGTGGCAATTCAATATTTCACTCGTCCGATAGAGCAGAGGGAAGCGGAGTGATTCTGACAAACAGTGATGTTATCGGTGTTATAATTCAGCTCCTATAAAGAATAGAGAGTTGTTTCAATCATCAAACTAAACGAATTCTCTTAGGGTGTCAAAACCAAAACCTTTTCACAAATGATCAGTCAACAGTGCAGTTAGTTATACACGCCATTGACATTTCTGCAGCAATAGCAACCAAGTGATGCAGTTATTGTGAGCTAAACTGTGTTATTCCGACAATATTTATCAGCTACAAAAAACTTAAATATAATTCTACAGCATTCTATCATATTAGCGTTCAACCGCTTCTAAGACACAGTAGAATCTTCTTCGTTTGCCGTCGAAATTCCCGATTGCACAAGATGACGATGAACCTGGAATTGGCATGGGCTAATATTAGTGAAAGTAGGGTTCCTCGGCATTTTTTGACGTTGAGGATCCTTACTATTACTACTGCTAACACCTTGTTAACACCTCAAAACTAGGGCTTTTCAGCTGCAAAAATTTCTTTCATTTTCAGTGACCCTGTGTTGCACTGTCAGTAGTGCAAACTCAGTACGTTCTAATGAGAAAAAATACCGAGAAGCCATTATAGGTTAATTTTTTCTGGTACTTGCCTCAGCACTTACCCGTCCATCGCATGCGCAGTGCACCACGTGACCGAAGTGAGCAGGAACAGTTCCCATTTGTTCCTTGCGTGAGGCGAGAGCACGTAGTAGTTGATGAGTTCGAGGAAGATAAGAGCTCCTTGGAAGAATGCCTGAATCATAGCTATTTCTGCTCCTTTTCATGCAGTGCTTGAATAACAATGCGACAACTGTAAATATAGTCATATTTGTTATTATTTCTGAAAACAACTGATTGAAATTGATAATTTTACCTGATAAACCAGGTTCATTTGCCGATTTCGACGAACCGATGAAGCAGCAGTGTGTGTTCCGCGAGTGAACGATACTGTAGACTGTGGACCGATAATCTGAAGATTATCTTTACTCTGACTTACCGAGCGAATTAGATAAACAAACTTTCTTAATTCTCAAAATGTTAATTTTGATGATAGTAACGATGTCGAAAATAGCAATGAAGAACACGTAAGTGATGAATTTGATGAAATCGAATCTGTGAAAAATACTTCAAATTGCAGAAAATGTTGTACTTACGTTCTCACGTTGAGGCAAAACACTGAATCGGTATAGGCGTATGTCCATATTCCTTGAGGTAGGTAAAATGAACAATCGCCTATAGTGAAAAATAAAGTTTTCATAATTCGACGGTTGAAAAAGCTTGATCACCTGTTTGAAATTTGTAGGTGAGTGAGGCGACAGAGAAAATCCAATAGACGCAAATGATAACACGAGTATTGCTGGTGCTAAAATGAAGGTGTGGTGTTATTGCTGGGGCAGTGCGGCGGCCACTACGCCCCGACGCCACCCCTGCCAACCCTAGTTTCTTGAATTGAAAGTGCCCAAATGCGCAAAGTCCGAGAGTCTCCCCTGAGGTGCATCTCCTCCGCCCCTCTCTCTCCTTCAGGATATGAAATTAATACCTGAATAACTTAGAATAAGTAAGTGGTGTAAACACCGCGAAGAATCGATTGGCCGATATAAACACGTGCGATATCAGGCAAATCTGAAGTTGTATGTACTTCGGTCCAAATCTGATTTGCAAACTTCATAGAATATCATGATAACGTATCCGGCTTCAGCTGACCATGAGTACAATTTGTTGGAATTCCTTAAATTTATGAATAAACCCCTATTGTTTAATGCCCATAGTGGGGTCTGACATACAAGAAGAGGCATGGAGCATAGTAGAAGACGAAGATGAATTGGTGACCGCAGTCAGCTATCGCCTTAAAATCTTACGTTCATCTTTTGATTTCTCACTAAATAAAGGAACTATTCCTTTCACAACCGAAGAGATTTCCTCACTCAGTGAGCACATTGATGATTGAACTCACCGAGCTCACTAAAATATTAAGGCCGAATAATTAACCTGTGAGAGCGTCAGGCTTCCGAATGGGTTGTTCAAAGCTGGAACGACGCGCAAAAAGATGACCACAATCAAGTTGGAGAGAAGGCCGAAGATTGAGAGCTGAACAACCAAAATTATTCAGTTAAACCAGTGCCGTGCGAAAAACGATTGATCGAATCTCCGTTTCGCAAAATCACCAAATGGTCAAAGAAGCGAAGGAGTGTGTGAAATGGAGAGACTGCGATCCGCATTTTGTATGCAACTGGCCACTTACCGGAAACAGCACAATGCCTGTGTATTGATATCCCGTCGAGAAATCGAAATCGGACATTTTCTGAGATGTGGAGTATTTCGAAAAATTCACCGATAATAAAAAAGAGGTACTAAATGGTTGGTTCTTTCTTTTCTACGATGTTGCGCTTAGCCACGCAGAAATGAGCCGCGAGTTGGCAATACGAGTCAACTGAACAACAAATGGACTCATTTCACATGCGCCGTATTAATATTTTTCGCATGAGAGGTGCTACGAAATTCTCAAAACGACAAGTTCGATGACGCTCTATCTCTTGAAAGCGAAGAATATTGAAAATTTCAGCTAATTCTAAGAATGGGAATGAGTTAGAGCTTGCTGTGAGCCTAATATTGTGTTTGTATCCGGCAAGCTAGTGCTCACAAAACACCAACGCGGTCGATCAATTTAGGTACAATATCGTTGTGGCACAGAAATCTTGTGGCAATATAGCATGAATATCTGGAATACATACATAGTTGTGTAGATATTGCTGGTTTTGTACGGCGGTTTTGCAAATGCTTGGTTGACGGTTTTGGCGGCTTTACAATCAACTAATACAATTCTTTCTGAGACAATTGTTTGCATGCTGTAGAAAGCGGTGTTCATAAGCTAAGCGGAAGAGCAATTTTATGAAAGGAATGAAAGATAGCTGTCGAATAACATGTGATTTGTTTGGTTTGATTGAATGGCAATCGTGCTTGAATAACATGCGATTAATGAATGTAGCAATTTTTGTTTTGTATTTTGTTATAATCGCGCGCGATTTCAGATGCAAGGATGCTCTTGTTGGAATTTTGCCAATATTAAACGAAGAGTAGGACAACAAAAAATGCGAATTACGTCAGAACAAGAGAAAGGCAGTTTTATAATTATTCTTCAACTCCTACGACAGAGCAAGATCTTCTTCGTCTGCCTTCGGAATTCCCGATTGCACACGATTACGATCAATCTGGAATATTTGCATTAAGAGATCGAGGTACCTCAGGTCTGATCTCTAAAGTTCACACCGATTTCCCACTTTACGCCTGCACTCAGTTTCCCATCTTGTTATCTCAACGTCAATACTTACTCGCTAGGGAAAACCGGAATCTCACAGTTATGATTCGAATAAAGGGTGCGGTTTTTCACATGTGCTCAAGAGAAGCGAATCAGAGACCAATAAGTCTCTTATAATAGTTTTTATAGAATCAGCAGGAGTTATTTTCATGCTACTTACCCGTCCATCGCATGCGATATTCCCCACGTAACTGAGGAGAGCACGAACGCTTCCCATTTGTTCCTTGCATAGGATAGGAGAATGTAGTAGGTGAGTAGTTCGAGAAAGATGAATGCTCCTTGGAAGAAGGCCTACAAATTCATTTTTGCTTGGTTTGATGACTGAACCTAGAAATGTCACGAGCTCTCACTTTGCTCTTTCGCTGTTTTTCAGATCATTCCGAAATGAGAGACCATAACATTTTTGCACAGACCGGGTATATCGACAGAGAACACTGTCAAAGAATCATAATCAACCCTGCGGTGTACTCGGAGCCTACGAAAAAAAGACTAGAGAACATCTCACAAAAAGTTAAGCTAAAGGTCACCTGATAAGCCAGGTTCATTTGCCGGCTCCTGCGACCGGAAGTGGAAGGTGTTGTCTAAAATTACGCTTTCTACTGTCTTCTTTCATGAATAAAGAACTCTTACCGCGACTATGTTTGCCTGTGAACTTCTTACTGAAGAGACCGTAGAAATCGTGGAAATTGATCCGGCGACCTGATTATGAACTTCCCAACAGCTATTCAGAAATGCTAACAAACATGACGAACTCTCAACAGGTTCAGTTTCACGATGGTTATGATGTCCAGAACGACAATAAAGAAGACATAAACGATGAATTTTATGAAGTCAAACCTAAAATATCTCTTATTAGAGACAAGAAAAACGTGGAAACTTGCATTCTGACGCCCTGACAAAAGGCAGAACCGGAATAGTTGAAGATCCAGAGTCCTTGTGGGAGGTAAAATACGCAGTCTCCTGCGAAATTCGGCATATTTTGTTCGAATGAGAACAGAAAATGTACCTGTTTTGAACTTGATAACGAGCGAAACCACGGAGAAAATCCAGCATGAAGCTATCAGTACGTACGTGTTTCTGTTACTGCAAAACGGATTTAAATGCATGACGTGCTAAAAGTAAGACTCACCTGAACAATTTCATGTATGTTAAAGGAGTATACACAGCGAAGAATCGATTGGCAGAGATAGCAACGTGAGAAAGCAGGCAAACCTGAACCAGATTTCTGTCAGAATGTGCAGATATGAGAAACCTCGTAGAAAATCATTATCACGAATCCGACTTGGTCCGACCACGAGTACATTCCAGTATCTCGGCTGCAAATACCTTTTTGCTTCGGACTTTCAATCGTTATAATCAATTGGCTTACAAGAAAAGACATGGTGCATAGTAGAATGCGAAGATGAACTGGTGAACAAAGTCCGCGAGAGCCTGAAACGCATTTTGATGCCGTGGAAAAAGTCGAGAGGAGGAGAAGGAGGAAACCGAAAATTTGAATTGGCGCCTTTTCTATTTCTCGCTTTCTAGTGAAGCTAGAGCCTTGAAATTTGTACACAAGTCATTGTAATCCTTCACATCCCTTATGAGAATCCTGAACACGAAGTATCAAGTATCTAGCTTCACTAGAAAGCGAGAAATAGAAAAGGCGCCAATTCAAATTTTCCGTTTCCTCCTTCTCCTCCTCTTCCACGGTTTTCCACGGCATTAATGTCAAAAAATATCGAAGCGAAACACGAACCAGTGAGAAAGTCAGGCTCCCGAACGAGTTGTTCAGTGAAGGGACCAGTCGAATGAACACAACGATCGCAAGGTTCCAAACGACGCCGAACAGCGATATCTGAGACATCTCTTACTGACGTTGATTGTTGAATTCGAAATACGAGTGATCGTCTTCTCTTTTCACACACTCTTTTGCTTCTCTAACCGGTGAGAGAGAGTGTGAAATGAAGAGACGGTGATCCGTATCTTGAACCCTTGGTATCTTTGAACTCACCACAAACAACAGTATAGCCGCGATACGATAGTCTGTAGAGAAATCGAAATCTGCCATGTCTGAAGACTCTCAAGCAACCAAAGTCGACAACTTTGTGATGTTTCTCTTTTATGAAAATCTTCGAACTGGTTGATCGTTGAGCGAATCTTGTGTGAATGAACTTCGTTAACTGCGCTATTCACAATTCGATCTAACGAACCGCGTGGCGAGTTGTTGTGTAGAATTTGGTAGCAAACGTTTCCTCATCTTACCTGCTCTCTCCGAGCCTTGAGATGTGAGAGAAAAGGCGTAATCGAGAGATTAGCCGTCGGTTTTAAGCTCTAATTGCGCACAAATAGGTGGATGTAAGCAGAAATCAGGCAGTGTGAAGACTTCTTGAGCAGAATCCTGCAAAATCTCTCCCAAAATATCCGGTAATGAAGCGTATTTTTATCCTTGCAGATATCTGATCATGCAAGAGATTCAAACATCGATGTCCTCGGACCCTCTGGACATTCGAAGTTTGGTTTAGTTTAATGCAACAGAGAACATGAACATTCGAGATCTTCAGTATGTGCCCGATTAGTTCATGTGCTCTTTCGCCGAGTGGCTTACTTCCGGGATTCAATTTACGCACACTAATGAGTGGTACGTTGATCACTTCCTTCTCGAGAGAACTCTGTCATTCCAACTTGTTAGAGAAAGCAAGATCACACGATGATGATCGGCGACGCAATTATGTTTCATGAAGATTGCAAAATACATTGCAATTCTGTATATATGATGGGTGTATGGCGCGTGTTTCACACATTTCAAAATATTTTCTAATGCTATCTTTCGACTTTGAACAAAACTCTGGATTTCACATTCTGAAGCAATGAGCAGAATATGAAGTGTTTGTGTGCTGTTTGATGCCCACTCCCATTATCTATTTCCTTCCCATTTATGCACTGTGCAAATGCTAATCAAGTTCGCAACAGATGTCCTTTCGAAAGTGACAAAGAATGCTTACTTTCGGTCTTGATCAAAGTACGGGATGTTTGTGTACTCTTTAATGCACATATTCATCATCGAGTTTCCTCCCATAATCAGATACACTCTGAATGCGCAAATGCAAGTCAAATTTGCAGCAAAAGTGTGCGAAGCAAACTTCCGGATGCAGCATACTCTTTACATTTCTCAAGTATTCTCGCTCTGTCTATCCTACCAGAGAGCTTCCGCGAAGAAGAGATGGGAGATCAATCACATGAACATCCGCAGCTCCTCATTTCCCCTGCTCTCTCGCTTTCGCTGACCGGCGAGAGAGCATTGCGAGATGAAAAACAGGAGAAGTCTTTGCACATCCGAGTAACATCACATGAACATCCACAAATCATCACCTCCCCTGCTCTCTCGCTCTGTCTAACCACAAAAGTGCATCCGTTAAAGAGCGAAAGTGCGAGAAGATTGCATTACTGCTACAGCATAGCATTAGCCTGATGAGGTTAGCGTTTATGCAAACATCACTTTTTGCATCATTTGAACGATTGAACTCCGCCGGGATTCGGGGTATATAAGATGCGTTCGGACTCTTGTCAACACATCATATCTCTTCAGAGATGCGCGCTACGTTCTCCTCAGTCATCCTCTTCTCCCTCTTCATCCATACCATTGTTGCTTCAACGGTCTTCGAGAAGGTTCTGACACCGGGTAAGCATCGATGACCGTGCTTCTACAGTATGAACTCTGCTCAATCAATCAATCTTTGTTAGGCTCATGCTGGATGGGGTGTTGCCAACTACCTTTCTACTCCCTACCGCCTAATGCACGCTAATGCCTTTCAAAAATTGAGCTCATTCCAGAAGAAGACGCCTGGCGATCGGCAGCGATCAAGAAGCTATGGGACGAGAGGAATCGCATGCAGTACACTCCTCTATACAAGTTCAACGTACTTCACTTTCAATTGACATTCTTTTATTGAAAATCGCGAAAATCAATAATTTCGAAATCATGCAGATCGCTGGCACTCCGATGACTGACTTCTTCTACAAGGACGAAACCAAATCACCGTCCGGCACACTGAAGCACCGCTTCGTTTGGGCCCTAGTAATGTGGGCACTGGAGATGGGAAAGGTAGGGTGGACAGTTGTTATTGACTGCTACTATGCTCCTGTGCTCGTTTACGTTGCAATAACGAAGGTGCCTGCAGTAAAGTGATGATTTAGCAGAAGTCTAAAGTCTAAAGTCTGAGAGTTTCTGTTCAATCAATACCGTACCCAGATTACTGCCAACACCACCGTCTATGACTCGACCTCGGGAAACACCGGCAGTTCTGAAGCGTTCATGTGCCAGCTAATCGGTGTTCCCTTCGTCGGTGTGGTGAGTCTCTTAGAAATCACCGATATTCATCATTCAACCCACAGAATCACGTTGGACCTCACTTGATCAACCATGGTGGATCTCCCTTGTTTCCAGATCTCCAAGGATCTGGAGGCGGAGAAGATCGCGATGATCACTCGATATGGAGGCAAGATTGTCAAGGTCCAATTTTTACTCAACGCAATTGTGGATAGTGAAGCGAACTCTCTCTCTCTCTGATGAACCGCGTGTGAAATACAGGTAGTTCTGCCTAGAAACGCAAAACACTTCGCAGGTCGAGACAGCATTGCGCAATCATTGGGCGCAGAAACTGGCCATTGAGAACAATGGCTTCTTCCTCAATCAGTTTGGAAACGCGGATTCGGCCGAAGAATATCATGAAAGTGAGCGTAATAGCTTCCTCATCCTTTTTCACCACACAATTTCCTATGTTACACAATATGCGGTGAAATTGGTAGTAACATTGATTCCGAAAGGTAGACGTGCCGTAGAAGCCTGACCAGGTTGAGATACGTATAGGTATCGCAGTACCCGGCCTCACCGTTGTACACCACCATGTGTTGTCGTCGAAAGACGACATTAAAATCGCTTTGATTGTGGTCGCAACTTTACCTTTACTTATCGTAACCTTAGTGTGGCTACTCACTTCATCCTCGCAGGCGGAAACTACGATGGCGAATCGACCAACGTCTTTCATGAGATTGTTATGCAAATGCAAAATTTCTGGAAGCTCCCTCTCCCTCACTTCTTCGTTCACTCGGCAGGCACCGGTATGAATCTACTTTCTCAATATCTGCTGAATAAGAATATTGAAAAAAAACGTGAGAAATTACTGAAACACTACTTATTTAGCATGCGTTTTGTCAGCGCATACAGCCTATAGAACTTAATATTCAGCGAGCTGAGGTTATGAAAGATCCCTTCGAGGTGGAACCATCTCATCCGTCGGAAAATACGCGAAGAAGTATATGCTCAGCACGAAAATTGTGCTCGTCGACTCGCAACATTCTCTCTACCACGATTACGTCCTCTACAACAAGTGAGAACTCGAAAATTCCCTTCTTGATATCTTTGTGAATATTATTTAAGAGACTGGCTAGGTAAGATTCGAGGGTTGGACCGTTACGCCTGGACATGGCCATCTCAGATCCTGACCAAAACTGCTGTGGAGGTACCCCCATGGGTCCTGATCATCGTTTGGAACTTTATTTGATCAAAGATCAAAAACCCAAAAAGGGGCGGGGCTTCAAACTTTAAAAAAGAAAAATTCGTATTAAAAAAACGGCGGCACCTAGGTCCAAAGTTAGTGTGGTTATATTAGGTACCCACCTAGGCCTTCAAAATCCACTTTTGGCCGGTTCGAAATTTCGATCGCAAACTGGTTTTTCACTTTCGAAAATCCAGTTTTTAATTTGCATACAATCTAAATCGAAAAAGTGCGCTCCCTTTTTTCAATATGTAGTAGAGAATGAAATTCCCCATCGATTAAGCCTAGGAAGTCAAAAAATCTCGAGAC
>LS491461.1:23595-40145 GCA_900490845.1 Pristionchus japonicus
GTCTCGAGATTTTTTGACTTCCTAGGCTTAATCGATGGGGAATTTCATTCTCTACTACATATTGAAAAAAGGGAGCGCACTTTTTCGATTTAGATTGTATGCAAATTAAAAACTGGATTTTCGAAAGTGAAAAACCAGTTTGCGATCGAAATTTCGAACCGGCCAAAAGTGGATTTTGAAGGCCTAGGTGGGTACCTAAAATAACCACACTAACTTTGGACCTAGGTGCCGCCGTTTTTTTAATACGAATTTTTCTTTTTTAAAGTTTGAAGCCCCGCCCCTTTTTGGGTTTTTGATCTTTGATCAAATAAAGTTCCAAACGATGATCAGGACCCATGGGGGTACCTCCACAGCAGTTTTGGTCAGGATCTGAGATGGCCATGTCCAGCCTATCCTGGGATCTTACGTAGCCGGTCTCTTAATCCATCAGGTACACGAATCTCTCGTCAAACGATGTGGGTAGACCCGCGTGGGTCAAGCCAGGAATCCCTGGCATTGGCTATGGTTATAACACCGCTCCGATCATTTTCGGGAATACGACGAGGTGATTTCTCACTTATTGCAAATCCTACAACTTTTTCAACTATCGAAAATTCATCAAGGGTTTACGATTAATTCCTCGATTTTTATAACATACCAGATCCGAAGTTCCTAACGATATTTTGTTCAGCCTCGTTCGAAGCGTCATCGACGAAGTTGCTCGCATACCCGACATTGCTACGGTCGCTGTGATGCAGCACCTCCACGACACAAACAACGATGCAGGTGAAGCGTATCCAGTGCTTTGTCTTGAATTTGAGTTAAAATTTCGAAAATAATCTTGCTAGGTGCCTCAACGGCGTTCAACTACTTGGTGGCACTCAGCAAAGCGATTCAAGCAGGGAGCACTGGCAATTCCGTGAGCACTTCAATTGATCAACTTCACATAATAAATGCTGTCTAAAACGCACTATATCCTGCTTCACTTTGCTGCATGATGAAGGGGAATGGCCTGTTAGAATGAAATGTTACTAGCTCACTTTCAGACCGACGGAACGCCTCGGTATCGTGTTCATCATGGGCGACCCAGGCAGTTACTACTCCTCCACGTATCTCAATGATTCCTGGATTGATGCCAACATGGCTACAGCAGGAGGCATGGTGGCACTCAACTGTTGGAAGAGCAGTATCGTTGAGTAAGATCTGGATTTTAATTTCTTTACTATTCATCCTTGTTTTCAATCGAAAAACAGTCAGCCCTTTCCAGATCCATCAAGACAGGATCGGACTTCATGAAGAATGATTGCATCTCCTGATGCCGTCCTCAACATCTTCCCTTGTTCTGGCCGTCGTTAGGGCACTGCAATTAGCTTTTTAAGTCTTCTTTCTTTTCCTCTTGCTCGGTGGTATTGTATGATCATGATGTAACTGCAGCTCCTCCCCCCTTCGTCTTTCCCTGCTTCTTCTTCCTCTTCTCGCCCTTCTATCCTTCTAGCAGTATCGAGTGAATTCGAATGATCATCCTTTCCGAGTCATTGTCCCTGCGTAGTTTCTACTTTGACTCGATACAATTTTCTTTTTCTTGCTGAGGAAGTAGAAGTCCGAATCTGCAGAACCAAATTACCTTTCACGATTTGGTTGTGCCCATGTCACGAAGTGTTCGCGGACGATCAAGTGACCGGGAGTTCAAAGAACCAACCTTTCAGATTAGTGGCCCGCTTTAATGATAGTCGAGTTCGTCGAATGATCTTTTTCTGAGTGATCTAGAACTATTGGAACAGCAAATCAGCGAACGAAGTCCGCGAGACCAATGCTCGTTAGAAAAAGGGGAAATGCATCGATCGAGCTTGATAGTTTTTTGCCATAGTTTGAATCAGATAACGATAATGAAGCTTTGATAGCGGGGGCCGCAAAACGGAGTCTCTCATTCCCCGATTCCCATTCACCCCTTCTTCTATGGAGAAAAATTTGAATCAGCACAGACTATGCGTTGCGCGCTTTGATATAGCCAGTGATTATCTTTGCCAGTGATTATTTTTATCGCGAAAAGGGGTCGCGCATTCTTGATTCCCTCCAGCTTTCACCCCATCTCTCCTTGTGACCAAAGATCTTGTATCTTTCCATATCTTTTACTAAAATGAATGTTGTGATGGGCACTTTACTCGGAACAACGTCAAGTAAAGGGGGTCAATCATCCTTGATTCCCACCTGCTTTCACACTCTCTTCGGGGTGCAAGTCCAAGCACTCTAGACTCTCTGAGTGACAAGACAGTATTCTGAACGAATGGCGCGCATATCTCCCTCTGGGGTGCAAGGGGGGGGGGGAAGGAGAAGAGAGAAAGGGAGAGAGGGGGAGAAAGAGGAGAGCGAGAGGGAGAGAGAGGGAGAGGGGACGAGATCTCGCACATATTCAGTGAAGATGCAGAGATCCCGTACGCGAAACGAGAGGGAAAAGGAGGAGCTGTGGCCCTCTCTCCTCTCTTCCTTCTCTGGTTAGACAGCTCTAAATAGTACGGAAAATGGAGAGAGCCCAATGTTTCTTGGAGGAATGGACCCTCTACTCCCCTGACAGACAGTTCTAGAGAGCATGATAAAGCGAGAGAATCGGAGAGTTTCGGGAAAATGTGGACCCTCTGCTCTGTCCCTCCAGGACGAGCAATGGCTTGTCCGCCTTGCAATTGTCTCTCCCTGCTTCGAATTTTCTCTAGCAGCGTCTGGCGAAACGCACGTACCCTCTCCTTTGTGGGTAATAAATGTGAGAGAGACTATGGAGAAGGGAGAGAGACATTGCAGAGGGAGGGGACCCAGGGGGCAGGGAGGGGGCAAAGTCCGAAAGAGCTAAAGATCTGGAGTGCAGGGAAACAAGAAGGGTACACACTAAGCACATTCGCCGCACACGTTAGGCCGCTGGCCCCAGAGACTAGGCCGTTAGTTTTGGTGCTCTGGGGCCACTTATGCAGGGTTCATAGGGTTGAGTGGTGATGCCAGAGCTCGACAGCTGACATTCCTTCATTCTCGCTTCATTATCTCTCCCTGAGTGGTTGGCTTGTGTTTATGAACTGTTTGCTATGATCTTTTTCACTTGATTTCACTTGCTATTCTCATCTTTTGCTCTCTGTTAGCCTTGCCTGTATTGGTCACACCCTTAGCTATACACCCTGGACTTCTAGGTGCGCATCAGAGAGGCTAACAACTTCGGTGAAGTTGCAGTGGCAATTAATCTCTGGCTCGGGTGAGTCAGGGCTCAGGGGATAGGATCTCTCTGCTCTTTTCTCTGCCTCATTCTCTTTCGTTGGTCTCTTTGTGATGTTTCAGCACTTGATTGGTTCTTCCACGCCTGTATCTTCGATTTTGTTAGTCTTGACCAGGTTGGTCAATTGGAACTATCGATGTGTCATGAAGAGCCAAAGGATTCAATCTCACTGTTCTTTTCTCTGCCTCATTCTATCATTGATCACTGAGGTCAAACATGGAGTGATGTTTCACGCGATCGGATTGGTTCCTGTTCATCGTTTGCTTCCTGTTAACCTCGCCGTGCTTTATTAGAATCGGTGATGTGTCAACAGCTCAAGCGAGGTTGATGTTTCAAGATCTGATTGATGGGGTCACGCTGGTCGATCTTTCGCTTACCTGATTGATTCCTACTCCGACTGTTCATAGTTTGCTCCTGTTAGCCTCGGCGATGTATCAAGAGCTCAATAAATCTCTCCGGGTTGATGTTTCACTCCGTGCAAGGGAGAAAGGGCGAGCGGTGATGTTTCAGGAAGAGAGAAGGCTTTCCTTTCTCTCCGCCATGCAAAGATCTCTCTCGCAAGGGGGGAGGGGCAGAGGGAGGGAGCGTGGGGGCCAAGAGAGAAGATCAAGAGAACAAACAGCCGAAATCGTCCCTCTTTTGCTCCGATGGCTTCGATGGCTCAATACGCGCTTGAGTTTGCGAAAGGCAATCGTTTATTAGTTTTCAAATTTATCTCACCATTTAATTTCTGGTCCTTCTCTGGTTCACTGTGCGGATAGTCTGTTGCTCTTCTGGCTAAGTGTACGGTTGAGTTTGCATTGGGCCTCTTAATTTTGCGTTTGGACAAAAGTGAGGGACGGCGATCACTAATCTTACCGTGTAGAGTTTGTGCTGCTCGAGTTTACAATGAGGGCAGAATGAAGAGTCTACTCCGGATTCTATTGTGCATAGTGTGTGCCCCTAGTACTCTGCAAATCGTGAGAGTTCACAAAACCAGGGGGTGATTTCTGGCCGGCCATATCCGCTTTACTTCCCTGGTTCATTGCACGCGATGAGATAGAACGTTGATGCTATGATTTCTGGTTCATATCTATTAGCTTTCCTGGTCCATTGCACGGATTATTCCATTCAGTGCAGACCGTCGTCCTTCTCAGTCATTCTCAGAAATATGGAATGAAGACCAAACTACCGAGTATTGTGTGCATCCCCGTAGTCTCTCTGCAACCAGTCATAGAACGTCGAAGTGATGATTTCTGTCCACGACATAGCTTGCTTTCCTGGTTCATTGCACCGGCAGCGTGACATGTGTCTTGTTTCCCCGCTCATCTCTCGATCTGTGATTTCTGCTAGAATACAACATCGTTATTTCCGTGAATCTGCTCATTTTTGCTTGCCTAGACCAGCCGATTTTCGTTTTGTTGTGGCATTCGTGCTCTTCCGCTATGGAGAAGTCTCAACATGAGCTCAATATCATCCTTTAGACGCTACCGTACTTAAAACAATGAATTCGTTGTATTTACATCAGGACGTAGCAAACGCCTCCATCATTCAATGTCCTTAATTCCACTGCCTGTTATCTCAAAACGGGCTCAACAATACTCCCTACCGTATTTATAATGCGGGTCTACGCATTCTGTATCTCTGGAGATAATCTGACGATCTGTGATTCCCCCTAGCATTCAACATCGCTATTTTCGCCAATCCCGCGATGCTGATGTGTCAAAACAAGCGTAATATCATTCTCTAGACGCTCTACCGTATTCCTTACGCCCCTCCCTTCTCGGGAACGGATCTGTGACTTTTGATTCCGCCTATTTTGAAACCAGTGATATTACATGCTCTAACCAGGCCCGTTCTCACTTCCTTAGAGATCACTATTTCACTGTTGACCCGCGTTTCCGTTTTGTAACCAACGGTAGAATCTGAACCCGAGTATGGAAATTGTTCCGTGTTTTGCTCTCACTGATTAATGCGCTGGAGTATTCCTAAGATCTCTCTCTATCCCGATGCTGCAAATTTCGGGCACGAAATAGCACGGAACTTCTGGCCTCATAAGAATAATCTCTTTGACCGCAGACACTTCAGAGAAAGACGGGTGCGGATCTCTGCCAACTATGGCAATTGATATGCTCTCCTCATTTTACGCACACTATCGCCAGTCAGAGCTGAGAGATAGTGTGCGAAATCAAGAGAGCGAAGCCAGCCTATAGCGAGGGTGTGTGATGTTTGGTGGGCGCTGCATCACTTTGAACAAATGACCCACTCGCTCTCGTCTCTTGCTCTTTTCCCCTCGATGCATCCCATCCTAGATAGCGAGGGTGCACAGGGTTGGTTACTCAATTGAAAGCAATTCTGTCTGATGTTTTCGTGTGAACGGTCATGGTGTTTTCCCTCTTCTACATTTGATAGGTAAATATGGCTCAAGCACCATTTGATCTTTCGTCCGCGCAAACCAACTTTCTTCTCCTATGGTTCCTGTAACGACACACTTACAATTTGAGGGCTTCCATCTATTATATGAATAGGCTAGGCTCAGCAACGTTTGATCTCTCTGCTGCAAAAAGTGCACGCGCTAAGGAAAGTGATCTTTTACGATGAGTCTATTCCGTACCCGATTGTGCCCAATCCGGATTCACTATGTGCACGTAGCCCTTCAATGCACTTTCTCCCCATCCAAGATCAAAATATCGTCGGAACCGCAAGGATAGTTGATATCCTGATCTTAGGCAGAAATGAGCCTATTTTGTCCACGATTATGTCGAATCCGTATTTCTGAGATGCACGAAGCTCCTCGATTTACTTTCCCATCCTAGTTCCTAGATCAAAATATCAGCCGAACTGCACAGTTGAGACGCTGCACTTTTATCTCAGGTGAAGATGAGTCAATTTTGTAAACGATTATGTTTTTTTTGGATTCTTAAAATGCACGTTGCTGCTTACTTCCCTTACCAGCTGACCACTATAGGAAAGACACAGATCTCGAACATTTCATTCGCTACTTCTAGTTTATCTTCTTCGTACCTCAGTTACGAATATGATAGATGCATCATTTGTTGAAGTAACCGTTTCACGTTATTACACGCTAACTCAGATGACGACTATACTTTCTACACAAATTCTGAACATTTCCTTCTCGTCGTCGTTACTTCTATGATATCTTCATCTCTCCACAATTACGAGTAGGAGATGACCACTACAGAGATCCCGAACATTTCCCTCCATACTTCCTTACTTTGAATACCCAATGACACTCTACTTCTCAGTCCACTCAGAGTTCGAAACACGTCTCTTCATTCCACCTACTCTCTCGCCGGTCGGAGAAAGCGAGAGAGCATGGAGAAGTGAGAGAGTCAGAGCATTCCTCAACCCCTCTTGTAATTGACCGAGAGTAGGGCCCACATTCTTCGCCTTCCCGCTCATTTGCTTAATTGGGCCGAGAATAACTCGTACCCAACGGCTCTTCCGTATTTATCCCGTCTCATCGGTCTGGGTGCGAGACTATTACTGACCATAGGTTCCCACGCGACAATTTCTGTAATTTCCCTTCGTCTATTTGTTGGTGTATTCTTACCATTCAACAAGCTTATATTTTATTTTGATTTAGCATTGCTCAACAAATCGAAACAGTTAGAGCAAAGAGTGCGGCCATTCTTTGCATTGCTTCCTTATGAGCGACCATGTGTTCCCACTTTCTCTTTTCTCGCTATTTTTGCTTGATTCGTGATTCATCGCACACATCTTTCGTCCGTTTCTTGAGAAGTATTAATTGCAGCAACTCGACAATGATCGCTCCAGCCTCGGCCGTAGCCGCCTACAAGCAGAAACAGGAGCAAGAGGCCAGCAAGGGAATGGGCGAGGGTGAGTCGTATTCCTTATTCGTTTAGAGAAATTGTCTGGTCAGGGATGGCAAGCACTTCCGTCCTAGAAGAACCACATTTCAAGACATTTGGGAATGTGTTTCAAAACATTTGAAACCTTTTTGACGAGGTTCACGACGGCCATTCCTTGTTACGTGGTTGAGTGAAAGAGTTCGTGGAATGCAGAGAGTTCTTTCCTTGCACTTTTGAGCACCAGTGGTCAGCAATCACATGCTCGATGCACTTTTATGCATCGCAAATCATCAGCACAGTTCCCGGTACACGCAAGCTGCTCTGGGGAAGTGTGCAGCGTTCGGCGAACGATGATCATACCTTCAACGATTTTATGAAAATGGTTCATGTTCACAATTTCAGGAACGTCAACCACTCCGCAAGCCACGAATACGGAACGAACTCATTCGCGAGGTGAGTTAATTACAGTGTTCGAGCGAGAAAAAGATGTGTGCAAAGCATAAACGATGATTTTCGTTTCTCTCAATGGCCAAACGTACAACATTTCGAAACAAATTATGAGATGTGAAAAACGAGAGTTTCCAGGTGCCTCCATGCTCTGGCCCTCCCATCAACCCGTGGCTTCCATTCCCTTCTTCGATGCTGAGATGTACAAGGTACCTGAGGTACAAATATAATTTGGGCCTCCTAGGGTTTTCGAGAGGCTATGCGAATGATTGAGCAGGCATGGATGTAGCTGTGCTAAGAGCTGCCCGGATTGTTGTGATTTTCAGGGAGTAAATCTGAACGTCACATCATCAAAACAATCAAGCGGACTGGATCTACCACTCGATGACATTACTACATTACGGTATGCGTTTTCAGCTAGACAGAATGTATGAACTTCGCAAACGTAGGAGCTTATTCGCAGTCATGAACATATCATTTTCCATCTTTGAACTTTGAAGCTTTGAACATTAGCTCAGACGCATCGACTAGAGTTGATGGACTAGACAAGAAAGGTGAAGATCAACACCATGAACATATTGTTCAGGTTCTTCTTCAATCTCGGCGTGCAGCAATCCCGGGACATTCTCGTTTCGCAGCTGCAGCAGCAATGCAACGGATCTCCTCAGCTGCCGCTGCAGCTCAACCCGCTTCAAGCTGCAGCCGCAGTCAGCGACTCACCTCCTACTTCCTTTGCCGATTTTTGCTTGCCGTCTCTATCTAGTGGAGGACGATGGTAGCTCAGGAATCTTTTCGAAATACCGGTTCTGAATACGAGAAATGTATGTAAAATGATGACGCAAAGCAAGCGAAACTGCTGCTAGGATTGTACAGTAAAGTGTAATTGCGATCGAAAGACGATAAAAGTAGTTTAATCATGAAGTGACTTTCACTGTCAGAACAATGTTCGCTACTTGGAATAACACAGCGAGGTACATGTGAACACGATTGGAGATAATTGCCCAAGCTCCGGATCGCTGTTTGTCCAGGTGTTCTTCCTGATATTTTTTTGGGTTTTGACATCGAGATCTTAGGACGACAATATCACCTCTAGCCATTGATTCATTCTGCTCATCATTTCCTCCATCTCCGCGACTAGAGCGCAGCTGAAACGATCAGAGGAGTCTTAGATCTGTGCACTAATAAACTCACTCATTGACGTTCTTGTGCGATGAATCAGTGTCGGATTTTGCAGTTATAGCAGTGTTCATGGAATTGAAATGTGTCGATCGAAACGGCCATTCGCACGCGCGCACCAGCCAGGCGGGCGGGCGCCAGCGCCTGCTCAGGGCCCTGAACAAATATAGGAGATCGCGGAGTTTTTCATGAACTTCGCGAATTTCGTGCAGATGGATCACATCCGTGCAAAACTGTAGTGAAGATTACGAGATCCGGCAAACCTCTGATGCATCGTCAGCACAGCGACCGAGCACAGCACACCACTGGCGGTGATGAGGATCTCAGCGAGAATGAAGTTGCCTGCAGTATTTCATCATTTTCAATGTTTATTTTAGTCATTGATTCGTGGAAGAACCAACCGAGAAGTGGAATGACAGTCGACTTCGGCATCGTTGATACAACAATCTGTAGCAGAACAGCAGTCGAGAGAAGCGTGGTGAGACCCAGGGTGACCTGTTCAGGCATCACTTTCTCAGTCAACTCATAGGAACTAATAATTCGACACGTCTTCAGTTCACCTGTTCCAGCCTCTCACTCCCTTACCTCCCTCTCATTCCCCTTCCTTCTTTACCTTCTAATCATGACCAGAGCGGTGGAATGAAAGGGATGCTGGTCCGGCGAACTGAAGTAGTGCCAATAAATCTTCACCTTCTCCTGCCTCTCTCCCTCGTGATTGGTCGGGTTGAAGATGCCGAACAGGGCGATTGTGGTGATGATGAATGTAGGAACGAGCAGGACCCAGATGTAGAACTGCGGCTTGCGTTGCATCATCGTCTGAACAGACGCTTATCACAGAGATGATCAAGTCCACGTCATGCCTAATATATTTTCCATAATGTGAAGGGGAGATAATTTTGAAATTATGGACAAAGATCGCACATACCTTCCACAGCAGAGTCGTGTAGTTGAGTCCAGCATCAAGGTCCGTCTCATGGCAAATATCAGGGATCATGTAGACGAAGTCCCACTCGGAGTTGCCCTGATCAACACGTTTCCGAGAAGATTGCCCAAGAACCTTACACTGAATCGATCCTTGGGCCCAGTAATTGAATTGCCAGCGAATGCGTGCACTTCGGAGTTCGGAAATTGATTGAGTCGATAATGATCAAGCATAATCACCTACCGTGTAGCTCCACGGACCAATCTCTACAACACACTCTTGAACATCGTAGGGGAATAAGTTGACCTAAATTCTTTTCGCAAATATGCAAAGATAATCAACGACAAACCTTGATCTTGCACTGATTCAGAAACAGTCCGTAGTAGGACTGTTGCACATATCCATCGTATCGAATATCAACGTATCTGTCGTCATCATGCAACATGAGCTTGGTTTTGATACTGACAATTTCATCATTATTGCGTGGAGAATGCTCAAACCTCGTCGAAACTAGAATGTCCGGCGTCCAAATGTACTTCTCTTTCATTTTGATCCAAGTGAGGTTGTACTCGCTCAAATTCCAATAGATCAAGGGATCGAACCAAGACTGAAGGTGAAGAGAAAACTAATATTTTGTAATTTAACTTTCATACCAGCACAAACTCAGCCGAGAATTCAAAGACTTCTTTCGCTTGATCCTGAAGTTTTTTATCGGATTGCTCTGGTTTTTCTACTTTTGCTATACTCACAACATTGTACAGTGTGAATAGATTTACAGAGATGTTCAACAGAGTTGTATCCGTTTCATGAATCACTGGTCGATTAGATTTATCGTAACTCCTTTAACGATTCAATTTTCGAAACATCTGACCAAAATCTCACTCAGAAAGCAGAAATCTCAGCACTTTCGTCTCCAGTGATGCCGGTCTTTGAGCTGAGATGCACTCCAATAACAGAAATATGAGCACCAACACCAACATCAGTCTGAAAACGAGTTGGGTTAGACAGAGCAATGTAAATACGAATTGCTGGGGAAAAAACCTTTGACAGTTTAATTGGCACGAGATGAGATAGATCGGGTAACAGAATTCCCACAGCAGAGGCGCGAGTTGTACACAAACCAATTGGGTTGGGAAGTGTTCGCAGATTGACATTTCAACGCGCTCTTGCTGTAAATTACTGAAATAATACAGTGTGGTGTATCTCAATTCCGGTAAAAGATGCGTTCAACCTTTATGACACAATGCAAACAAACAATGACAAACATATTAACTGTTATTAGTTCATATTCGTGCTACTGGACAAATATTAAAAATCGTAGCGTGACGACTATCGAAAACTATGACGTAACTACAACTAATTTCTGAAAAAAGGCTATTCCGCTTTTTCACAAATCAAAGATCTTCTTAGAACAAAGAAGAGTGGATGGAGTGCCAGGATTCGGCGATGCCAGCGGACCACGAGAACTGAAAATTGGCCTTTTATCAAACGTCGTAGGAGCAGGAAGATGCCAGAGACGAATCAAATGAAATGAGTGAGCCAATTACCTCCTCTTTCGTCTCCCTCTTCTCTCTCCTCAACCCCGCCAGGTCATGATTGTACGCATCAGTAGCTGTAGCGTAGGCGAGAATGAATCTGAACATTTTATTTGACACTTCATTTGATCTAACACATTCTCAGTGACAAAGAACGAATATACAATCGAGAGAATTGCTGGTAACCGTCTCTTCACTTTACACACTCTCTCACCGATCAGAGTGTTGCCTGAATTTCGCCCTCAACCGAAACTCGGTGACTCACCGATTCCCCAGCTCCACTTTGCAAACCATATCTCCTCTGAAGTTGATCTTCTGCGCGAAGTCATCGTAGGCGACGATCGCCTCGAAGGAGGTGTTGAAGTGGCGTTGCGCATTCAACTGGAATTTATACGATCCGGCACATTTTGATTGTCTGCATCGTTCAACAGTTCGATGCATACATCATTAGAATGCCTGACTTTCTCTTATGTTGCACTCATCCCTGTAGACTCATTCATTTACGTTCATTCTAGTTCTCATTCTAGCTTAGCCTTTCTCTCCCCGATCATGGGGGTCACCCAATCCTTAATTCGAAATCTGCCTAGAGCGAAGTGCGTGTGGGTGGAAATGCTCAATTGTCCCTAATTAAATTAATCATTGATGCCGATCTTCCCTGACTAGAGTGGAATGCGGGAAGGTTATCCCGAATAGGTCAGTATGCTGATCATGCATCATGCGCTCTATTCTATAGTTTGTTAGGGTTTGAAATTTACTAAGGTGGATGAGAACATTCATAGCCGACTGTATGTGCGCCAGAGAACATCTGTTATGCAATAGACTGGAAAACATCGAACAACATTCACTCTACTGAATATGCGTTGCGATCAGATTCACGTTGCAAGCATTGCTTTTCACATTGCAAATTCATTATCACCTGTCAACCGTGCACAACTATGCAACTCACAAGCATCATGTCAGAACTCGCTTTTATTCACAAACTGAAGAGAATTAGAGAACTTCTCACCTGAATATGCGTAGCGATCAGATTGACGTTGCACGCCTGGAACTTGGGCCGCTGTTCCAGGGTAGTCCAAGTGTCTACCATCAGGTCGTTCAGTTCCTCGTTGCAGCAGACGTAGCCTGAGATGAATTGATTCTGAGGAATGGCGAAAATTATAATCAGAAGACTGATGTACTAGAACAATATTACAACCCCTGCCCCTGTCCACCTCTCGAAATTGAATGAACAGCGCGGCATATTTTCTCCTAATGTATGCCCCCTCCTCCTACTACTTACATTCCTTCCTTCGTCGAAACAGTGAGTTAATATTAAAATTGAAAATGCTCGCCAGTAGGATTGTGGAAGCACTGTGGCAGGGGTAGTCTCATTCTCGGCGGATAAGCGTAGTGCGTGCTCTTCTTTTTGGGGCCCTGGAATCGATTGACTGGCTGGTAGTTCAGTCTTCGACCCAAAGTTACCGTTCGGTACGCGCTTCCTGTTGCCGGTGGAGAGGATTTGGCTGGTAGCTGGGAGAGAAGGCCCTGCTGTTGAAGGTTGCTTGCAGGAGCGAAACCGTTTGATGGGAGGTTCAACAACTGCGGTTGTTGCTGCCCTGTAACAGACCGTTGACTAATCAACCTTCCGAATGTTTTTAGAGGCCCAGTTCTCAAGTTTCAAAGAGTTTTAAAGAGAAAAGCATGTGATGATTAGGCAAAAAACGACCAACACTTACCAAACTGTTGTTGTTGTTGCTGCTGCTGCAGCTGCTGTTGCTGCAATTGCACTTGCTGCAGCTGCAGCTGCAACTGTTGCTGCTGTTGCAGCAGGGCCTGCTGCTGCAGCTGCGGCGGCAGCAGAGGGTAGCCGTAGGATGCGGTGATGCCACTTATGTGTCGAGAGAAGCGGGAGTTCTCTGCAGTAGCAACAGAGGATGCATCTCTCTGCAATACATTCGTATCAAAGTAATATGTAAGCACAAAACATGTCGGCATATTGAATGAAAACAGTACTTACGATAGTAGGTAAGACAGTTTCAACGGCTCGTCGTTTCCTCCTGAGGTACACTGCATTGTCGAAATCTGAAGTCGTTCTCTGATAGGCTATCGAAATATGAATGCCCCTTGAAGCTTTCGAAGTGAATAACTAACCATCATTCACTTCCACTCCTTGAATCTGGTAGATATTATCCTTGATCGTTGTTCGGGCACACAGAACTAAGGCGTTTGTGAGAATGAGGATCGGGAGACGCATCTGATATGAGATTCGGCTTGTTCGAGAATGTCGAAGAGTTGCAATTGAGTTTCCGGGAAAGTGAAAGTGATGAATTATGCAATCAACGGATGAAGTGAAAGTAATCATTGCCCTGATAGGAGAAAGTGAAAACGATCAATTTCAAACGAAAGTAAAAGGATATTAGAAAACAGAGGCAATCCTAGATAAAGAGCAATGATTAACTAGAGCCTTAGCCAATAAACGACGCGCGCGCTCCGCACCTTGGATCTGGTCGTTAATGGGCGCAAATGAGTACGTGATTGTCGTAAAACTGAAGGATGAGAGAGGAAAGGTAAAGCGCGAAGGCTGCGAAAAAATGAGGGATAAGAGTGGATGGCTGATCAACTTCCGCCTTTTGCCTACGCAAGGTCGGAACACCAGAGTAGATCTCATGAGAACGAGTATCTCTGCCCGTCTAACTCTCCTCAAAGCTCATGCTTTCTCACTTTGTCTGGCTCGTGATGAGTATAACTGCCCATCTCAAAAGCTCATGTTCTCTCACTCTGCCTGACTGATGAGACGAAAAACACCGCTACAACCCATCCATGGATAAGGCCAGCGCTCAGATCATTAGGAGATCAGTTTTTGCGGCGTTCCCATCGTTGCAAGGTGTGTGCCGATCGTGCAGTGCGGCCATCACAGGTGTGAAGAACTTGCTTGGATTCACTTCCGTGTGTGATTAAACTTCAACGGTTCCCAACCACTGAAAAATGACCGAAATCGACACAATTTTGAATCTATTCTAGTCGACCTTTGCTCATTCCATAATTTGCTGAGGGATATCGGAGCTTGGCAAGGATAGGATGGGTAATTAAGCGCCTCGCAAAGGGCAGTTTATGGCTTCTCTCAGCACTCATTTTCGCCCCTCGCGCGTCCTTACTTTGATTGGCTGGCTGGGTATTTATCCGAAGCGTTTGAACCAACCTGATGACTCATCCAACAAACTATCAGAACAACAGAAGTTAGTAAACTACAAGAAACCATCCATTATTGAACTTATTTCGTGCATTCTTGTTCCAACTTCAAGCAACTTCCGACCAAAGAATCAGGATATCTCGCTACATCCACCTAGTTTACTGAACAATGAGGGGGCGTGGGCAAATGCGTCTTGTTTGCGTTTCAACGCTTCCTAGTGTGAAGCTTCCTAGTGCGATGCTAACACCTTTCGGGTAACAGCCGGGGAATAGTAAAGGTAAAGTTAACTGCTATTCAAGGCACTTGAAGTCCTGCTTGACATCACTGCTGGGCCAGTGGATTCAAGGACAATTCAGTCTGGAGGGCCTAATATCTTCTTCGGACCTACTTTAGCCTACTTTAGCCCCTGAAGCTCATATATTCTGTTACGATGGTCAGTATTCCAATCGCCGTCGGTACTGTGTTCTCGATTGTGTCTGCGATTGGCGTTTGTTTAAAGTTTTTGCTCTTTTTATTGGCATTTTTCAGCTACTAATCAATTGCCTAGTGTTGTTTGCAATTTTGAAAGGTCGACTGCTGTTCAGAGGGGTCAGTTTTCTTCCATGCACTTCTGCTTTATTCTTATTTTTTAGCAAAACACCTCAGTCTACATTTTATCTATTTCTTCCATTGCAATGGATAATCTAATGATTGTTGTTCATGCCATCTATCTGATTCCATCCGTTTATCTTCAGGTAATTTATAATTTTCAAGGTCTGAATTTTCTTTCTCAATTTTTGAGGCGCTTTGTCTAAAGAAGTATGATTCAAACGATGTCACTGTTAATTTCAGTCATGGCTATTCCAAGGGGGCATCAATGCACCCGCCGTTGTTTTCGTTTCGTCAGTTATGATGTATGCCTGGTACTACACTACATTCTCGCATGTGGTCATGTCGACCACTAGGTTCGCGGACTAGAGTTCGACATACGGGTAATCGTCTCTTCATCACACACTTTCTCATCTCTCTGACCGGTGAGAGAGTGTGTGAACTGAAGAGACGATTACTCGTATTTCGAATTCTATCGCGGACTTGTCTGACTTCCGAGAAAAGGAAATTCCCACGATCAAAGATCTCGATTTTCTCACGAGAATACAAAGGGCCTCGGTGTCATAGCTTAGCACGCTAGAAATACATGGCGGGATAAATACGAACAAAAACTAAACGAAATTCAGGCTCTTGGTGATAGTTTGGTGGAAGAACGCAGAATTAACCAGCTTGAGAACGATAGTTCTCGTTGCTCTCATTCATGCATTATCTGTCATAGTAGCAGGCATCAGTCAATTCATTTCACCGTGCTGCCGGTAAATTTATTGAAATTGCAAAATCTCTGAACTTTTCTCTGACAGACAGTCCTTCTCCTACTCACTCTACTCATACATCTATGAACCGAAAGGGGAAACACCGAACTACTCTAATTACTTCATCGATCTTCCGTTGAATACACTCAGCTCACTCTGTTCTATTGTGTGCTATGTAGCGGTAAGTTTTCTTCTTGATAATCGTACTTGATGTAATGAACATCTTGCGTTCATGATCTCTAGTGTGTTCAAAACGATGAGCGAATGGGATCGACCTATAGTGAATATAACCCACAAAGAGGGCTTCAAATGATTTTTTTTCAGATAATCCTCTACATGCGATCACTGAGAAGCGTTGTGATCAGTGATGCAACACGCAAGCGAAGACAGCAGGAGTTCAAGTAAGTTTGAACTGGCCATATTTTTACTCGAACAGTTAGATAGATGCTACAACCCTCAAATCTTCTGTACTATTTGGCCCGGGTTTTTCTCTTTTTTCAGAGTGAGGAGTTAGGCGGGGAATGAGAATGGTAAGGATAGAATACCCTAGGCCGGCCGAAAAGGAACATAAGTTCCCTAACCTCGAGTGCTCCATCTTCCAGATACGCAATGCAATTCGCTGCAATGGCTGCGTTCTACATTATCTCTTGGTTGTCTTTTCGTATTCTGCCCCCGTTTATTGTGGATGATTCCGATCACGACTGGATTTATGCGTAAGTTTGATAACGTATGCAGTTTGGGTTGCTTAATGAGCAGAAATAGTGCATCACTCAACTGTTCTGACGACTGAGTTCAGCACAACAACCATCTTTTTTTTTGTACATCATGGGTTTTGAAGTCGCATTCTCAGAGACTTAGAACGATATGGAGTGTTGAGAGAGATGGTAGTAGCTCAACATACTCCTGATCAGAATAAC
>LS491461.1:40245-62059 GCA_900490845.1 Pristionchus japonicus
ATTTCTCTCTCTCTCTCTCTCTCTCTCTCTCTCTCTCTCTCTCTCTCTCTCTCTCTCTCTCTCTCTCTCTCTCTCTCTCTCTCGCTCTCTCTCTCTGTCGATTCTGTGACTGATGAGAGAGCTCACGGAACTCGCAATAGTACATAATATCTCATAGCTATACTTCTCTTTCCTCATTCAAGAATTATAGATCAGGAAGACACTACGCCGAACTGTGAGGAAAGCAACGATGATGACCAGCTCCAATAGAGAAAACGGTTGAGGTTTTTCGGCACCGCAAAAGTGTTTCAAAATTTGCTTTATGCAATATTTATTGTTGATGATTGAAGATGAAATTTGATTTATCGGTTTGTAATTCTGTGCTTAACACTTGTGCAGACTCGCCGCGCACTGTCCGCTCATCGCGAAGTCTTTTGTATAATTGTCGATTGGCCACCATTACTGAACATGATAATTCTTAATTTTTTGCACAAACTCTCGAGTGAAGTTGCAGAGTTTATTAAGTATAGGTGATTTCTCAGCACTTGTGCAGACTCGCCGCGCACTGTCCGTTCATCGTGAAGTTGATGGCTATTTCCTCCGTGCTGCAGATGTACCTGCAATAAGTGGAACTAAAATGATGAAATCATATTTGAATTAATATTTTCGTTCAAGAAGTCGCGCATTTCTATAGAAATGTGTCCAATAAAGATAAGAAAAAATAGAATGAATCACTCACGATCGAATGCCCTCATCGCAGAACTCCACGTAGTGGTCCTCGAGGCACGTGATGTAGTGGTCGTAGGGACTTAAAACCATTCAATGTATCCCATAAATTTTGAACTTGAACTTTGAATTTTGAAAACGAAAAAAACTTTGCCACGTGCTTGGTTTCATTACCAATATTCAGCTATTTCATTCAGTAGCATGCTTATCTGAGTATTTTCTGAAAACGAAAGAGAAGAATGGCTCACACACAAACATCAGTCGCACCCTCGAACTCGGCCATCATCTTCTTCGTGCAGTCGATGATCGCCTGAATTCTGAGTGAAACGTCTTTATTTTCGAAAATTAATTTAAAAATTGGTATGAATCTAGGAAAATTTTATAGCATACTGGTGCGATATCATCCTGATGGACCGCAATGCATGGGTAGTAGGCCTTGGTTACTGAAAAATCGCTGTATTAGATCAATTTTATACAAAAGGGCCATTTTCTGTGGTTTGGGCTCAACTACAACTTCACGTTATCTCCTCGGCTCCTCTCCCCGACAAAACATCACGAACATTCACTCACTATCGAGATTCTGGCACGTGTATGCCTCCACCGCGTAGCTGGTTGCGTAGTTGACAGCTTCTGTCTGTTAAACGACAATAATTTGCTGGTTTTGGCATCATGCGACATCGAAAAGAGCAATATGAAACAATGAAAATGAGAGAAAGTGGAGATATTCATCGGCCTAATTACAGCTTTTTAAAATGCTCTGTCAGTGAAATCAGATACTAAACTTGTAGTGACAGTTAAAATGTGATTTGACTAAGTCTTTGCAGGAGACACGTGCTATGAGAATAGGGATACCTCGTTCATTCCGTACATCTTCACGAATGCTTCGGAATTCATGCAAGGAGTGGTCATCAGATCACCGAGGCAGTTCTCGAGAGTGGTTTCGAAACTGGAATTCAAATCTCGAATTCACGGAATTCGTGGAATTCTGAACTAAAAAGTGTTACTCACTCGCAATAGATGTCGAATCCGGTTTCTCCATACTGCTGGATCACGGAGTTGGTGAGATCCATGAAGTAGAGAAACTCGGGAGCGCCCTAAACAAAGATGTTTGGGAACATTCTAACATTGACTTGTATTTTTTGCCTTGCATGTGTAGCTCGCAGTAACATAAAGAAGATCAAACAAATGATAAAATACCTGGGACGTGTCGATTCCGTATGCAGCAAAGTAGTTGTCCAGACATATCTTGGTTTGCTGAAATGGACTGTGGGGAAATCGAAACTGTTAACGCTACTCACCAACGTATCGTGGTCATTGCACGCAGGGCCGGGATAGTTGGGTGTCTGGGGCGACTTGGGGATGTTGTGGGTGTGCGAGAGGAAATGAGCTGACAAAATGAACTTTAACGAAAAAAATTGACTGAATCGTAGCATAATGATCGTAGCAACATACCAGAAACAGCGCCTAGAAGGCAAAGCCCAAGTAGAAGTGAATGAGTCATCGCGCTCTTGCGATCTCTCGTCTCATCCTGTCTGTCTCTCCGTTTATATCTGCCCGTCAAACTACGGGTCTCGTTATCACTGACGTCGGTAGCATGCAAGCCTCTACAATCTATCCTCTACAAGCGTAATCTATCGCCGATCTGAGAGATGAGAGACCATGCGAAATGGAGAGGTTAAGATCATCATCTTTGGTGACTTCTGGACGCGTCTCTCTAGTCCTTATCAGTTGTAGCCGAGCGCATGGCCATGCTTCACAACCATAAAATCAAAGCTATAAAAGCGTGCAGGCAAGAAATCGGGTGCAATGCGAGAGAAGTGTGTTCTGTGTCTAGGCCCCGAATGCAATGTTGAACAAATCTACGATTATTCCGTTATATTTATCGCAAGATGCATCATACGGAGCAATGTGCATGGCGAATACAACAATAAATGTATAGAGAATATAATATAGAGTCAAGAAATGATCAATTATTGAAGCATAATAGTCATGGTGTGCTCTCCCTTCTTCACGTCTCCGAATGTGATTCCCAGATATTCTCCACCGGCGGGAATGTCACCGCAGCAGTTGGAGAGGTAATTGAAATCGAAGCAGATCTGAAAATAGTATTCCATTAACTTCAGTAAACAACGAAATTCTGATACTTCGACATTTGAATCAGTAAACCCGCTAATTTCGAAAACATGGGCGTATTTTAGCTGACCTCCGAAACGGTTTCGTCATGCTCGTACTCCTTGATTGCGACGAGATCAATCACGATCGTGAAATCGATGGCATTTCCGAATTCCTCGAACCGCAACTCGAAGTGTTCATCGAATCCCTCCAGTGAAACCTTGAAGGTTGGAGCATCCTGGAAATATTTATTTATTTTATGAAAATGATTTTCGAAATCGAATCTTGAGATTTCGGACCAAATTTACTCAATGCAGGACTGATTGTTTGGAAAGGAATGTACAAATAGATGCGCAACGTACCGCATGCGGCTTGAACACGAGTCTCTCCGCGCTTTCTCCACCTCTCGTCTCCGACGGTTCGCCAAAGCAACCCAGCATCTCCTCGAACCGCGAGCAACCGCACTCGAGGTAGCGATCGCAGCGAATGAAGAGGAACTCCCATGGGTTAGTGGACGGAGGCGCGTTGATGCACGCGAATCTCTGCAATTGGCTACGTTAAAATAGCGTTTCGAAACTCAGTTATCATCCAAAATAGTCCGGATATGTTTTCTACGGCGAGTGTGAAAGAATAGAATTAGTTACCTGGTTCCGGTAGTACACCATCTCCTTCTTTCCATCATCCGATTCGAAATACGACTGTCCATCCACCTTCTCGACATCAATGAACGAGTCGTCGATGGCGGGAGTGGACCGGGTGAAGTAACCGGACATGTTGAGAGATAGAATGAGGTGAAGGTGTCTGAAGATAGACAGGAGGTTAGAGAACTGATTGTAAGGTAATTGATGGAACGGATGAGAATACAGAGCACTGTGCAGTAGGCAGGAGGGAGAAGGATAATGAAGGAGGGTAAGGCAGGCGAGAGAAGGGTGAAGTTGGAGAAAAGTGAGGTCAGAGAATGGATGAGGTCGACGGAGGAAAGTAGACTGATGAAATGGTTGGAGATGGTGGGCTTTTATAGCAAAAGATCGGAAGCGCCCTGTCTGGATAGTCGGGTTCTGTCTGACTGGACGTCCGATCTCGGCCGAGAGAGCATGCGGAATGAGGAGGGTGCTGTAACTATAGACGGGAGAGGTTATGGCTGGACTTCCGATCTGCAGTCTGATTGGATAACTAAAACTAAACTGAGCGGAATGAAGAGATGGTCTTCCGATCAATCTCGATTTACGGTTGATTTTCTGGAAAGAGAGGGCGAGCCAGAGGGTAAGTTTAACCTGGGAAATGGTCTGAACTTTCGGAATGCTGAGAAACTCATCAATTTGAACTGTGCTTCTGACTTTTTGACGAAAACCATGGGCCTAAACTGTGATACTATGATCTCGTGTTTCCTCACCTCAGCCCTTCAAAGCGCTCATTAGGCAGTGTTTGATGTTGTCACGCACGCGCTAAATGCCAGTTAGCCGATCACTTGACCGACGCTGGTTATGTTGCGCATTCCTGGCCGAAAAGGAAGCGACAATCGTAATATCGAGTTATCGGTGCTTCTGGAGTTCAGTAGAAGGGTGTTCACCAACTATTCATTAACGACCACCAATCCCGCTCAGGGGGGTTCTTCCGGTAAACTCCACAAGTGTTTTTATCTCCCTCACCGCGAAAACGCAATATTTTTCTGCATCTGCTCATTTTCTGGTCTTCTGATGGTCTTATGGAGTCAAATTCTTCTAGACTTCCTCGATCCTAATTGGACGACTTGTCTGCACTAGATCTCGAACATTTCATCACTGCGTCTCTTCATTTCGCCCAATCTCTAATCCCTCGAACTCCAATCAGTACCCACCTCACGCTTTTTTTTGCTGTGTTGCTCTTCTGATAAACACTAGGGAGCTGGGTTTTCAGTCACTTCGATGAATCGCTCATGTCCCTCACGTATCTCAGTCATACTTTTGTTGTTGCTCACCCAATTTTCGTAACTGACAGTCATTTCGAAGCTACTTTCCTGTCTAGGTCACTCAGATGAACCGATCATGCCCGTACATAACCTACGACTATCATTCCACGGATAATGGAATCCACACAGCCATACAGTTCGTTCAATACGTTCATCATTCCAAAAGTATTGCGTTTAAGCCTCATCTCCGAAATTTATCGAGAGTTCTACGTGTATTTCGTGATTGTTTTCGGGCCTGTGAATATATTGGCGAATCTCCTTAGCATGTTCATTCTGACTAGGTAAGCCATCCTTCCTAAACATGACGACAAAACGAATTCAGAAAAGAGCTGGCCGGTTCATACAGCAACCTGTTCTTTTGCATGACTCTGGATCAAACGATTGTTGTGATATTCCTACTGGCAACAGTGATCCGATCGAGTTTCACTGTTAATTGCGAGTAAATCATTATTGTATTCTGTACAGGCTACTAACATTTTTATAGACCTGCAAACAATTCGATCTTCCACGCTGTTCTGACTATCGTTGCCAGGAATGGAATGGACATTCTTCGAGCGCATGCTTCATGGCTGGCAGGTAGGAAAGAAACGCGGTGCACATCAAGATTCAGCGAATTTCAAATTCAGTGGTAGTAGCCTCTCTTCGATTCCTAACCATTCGTCGACGTGGTTTCTTCTTGCCCTCACTTCGTTCGATAATTCTCTGGTGTCTGTTCTCCTTCGTCGTTCTTCTCGCAGCTAGTACTCCTGTGTTCATGTCGACGTCGGTTCAGTGGGGTCCAATGAAGAGGAGTTGTAGGGAGGAGAGGAAGTAAGTTTTACGCGTGTGAATGGATTCTTAAATAGAAAAATCCCATTTCAGTATCTCCAGAGATCTTCTAGTAGCAAAAGTGAAGGAATCGGAGTGGGTCTACTACAACGATTGTCTGGTTTGATCGGGTTCATGCTTACTGGGAAACTGATTGGAATGATTCAGCTTCTACGGGTAACCTACCTCATATCGGGAACCCTTCACAACGGGATTCCGTGCATTCTCCTCTTCGCATTATCTGTGCTCTTGCTCAGGCAGTTGAGACAAGTAGGTCTAACAAACTGATTTAATTACAATTTCAACATTTCAGATGAGAAAAGATTTCGTTTCTACGAATAGCAGTGTGAAATTGAGGTATTCTATTGTGATTTTTAAAGATTTTTTTAAAAATCAAATTCCAGTTCCGACGATCGAGTTACTAAAATGATGACTGTTATTCTTATCACAACTATCATATCCGAAATGCCCCAATGTATGATCGGCCAAATTGTTCAAATTTCTAACAGTATTTGCAGCCATTCTCAACATTCTCGTTGCCTTTCTGCCTAGCGGATTCAAGGCAAACTTCATGGAAAGGATAGGTAAGAAGTACCTTCTGTCGCTTCATGGGGTGATTTTCATTTAGGTAACATCCTAACGACAATAATGCTAATCACTTCGGCATTCAATCTCTTCATCTACTTATCGATGTCAAGGAAATTCAAAGAAGTCTATCTCTAGAAACATGAAGAGAATTCTAAAAATATTTTCAGGTAGCCAAGCTATACTTGTTCCGAGCTCTTCCATTCATAAAATTTGCAAGGGGCTCCAAGAACTTCCCCGTGAAAGGCAGTTTTCGGTCGTGATGCTCACAAAGATCTTATTTATTGAACGTCTTGTGAATAAAACATCACAGTATTGAGATCGGATTTCCTATCTCCACGAGTTTTCAAGCATCGAGAAGTAGGTGTTACTCTCTCCTACTGCATCAACAGCAGGAGCACGAGCCTCGGGGGAGACTTGAGAGGATCTGCATCTGAAATGGGGCACTGCGCTTTAGATTCGAAGCCCAGGCTACGGTAGGCTGCGGAAATCGTTTGAAAATAAGCTGACATCACACTATTCTTGGCCTCAATAAATCTCTGCTTGATTCGGGGATGACTTCGAATGAGTAGCGCCGAAGTGAGACCTCCGTTGATCGACATTACCTGCAATTGCTGTTGCTATGGATGGCTTATCAAGCTACGCTCTCCTCATTTCGCACGCTTTCTCATCTGCCAGAGTGACGAGAGATCATTGAGAATGAAAAGAGTCTACTCTTGCTTCGAAAAAAACTAACGCAAAGGTAGAAGAACTCTACAAATCCCGTAATAGTAGTGAACGCATCTTCGAACCAGAAGAAGAAAATGCACGTGAAGTTGACAGAGAACTGAAATTTCACTAATTGTTGTGACCTTTTCGGTTGATTTCGATAAATCTTTCGCTAGCAAGAAGCGCGAAGTAATTATCATAATTATCCCGATTTCCTCCTTTTGACTTCAAAAGTTCACTAACTTTGATGACGTAACTAACGATGTAGACGGGCCTCATCGCTACCGCCATTGTGATAGCTTCTTTGACCTCAATGAGCACAATCTCTGTCTTGTTGAAGCTTTGTAGTTTGTAGTTGGTCTCTTTGCTTTTCAGAAGTTAGCATATGACTCGTACCTGATATCGCGCATTCAGTTCAGCTTTTCCATGCATTTCCTCGAACCGCCGGCTACAGTATCGCACGGCGTAGAAGTTCAACTGAAGAGAACATTTTTCGATTCTTAAATTCAGGCATAAACTAACCCAAACGGTTCCTGTATCAAGAACAACAAATATGGCGCTACCGACAGATCGCTCAGAATCTGTTGATAAAAATGTTATTTCAAACAAAACTTTTGAAAGCATACCATACAGAAATAGACAGTGCAGTACCGATATTGATATCTGAAATTGATGATATTTCGCGCCACTGGAAAAAAAACGAACTATCAGAAATGTAACACCAGCCATTGAGTAGAAGGCGAAGGACCGACTATAGTACTTCATAGGATCAATCGAAGAGAAGATTCGCTCCATAGCTATCACTGCCTGAGCAAAACTTCTACATACAAGAGAGGGAAACTGTTCAACCTCAAACCCCGAACAGCAAAGAAAGAAAACGGCATGAACTGAATAGAAGTGCTGTCGAGCCGCTGTGAAATGACCATTCATACAGGAAGACATTCGAAAGCCTACCAGGTTCGAACATAGACTCCGGAAAGTAACCCTTCTCACTCACGATATTGAGGGAAACGATAGCGTAATAGGAGGCGAACATTCCACAAAAGGAAATGCACCACATTGTGATTAGGAATCTGTGGTTTCGAAATTTCAAAATTTGGAAACTTTATTATTACAAGCCTGCAATTACTGTGCACTGCTGTTTTCTGAATGAGATAGATCAGTATAATGATTGGAATGAGGCCAACAGTAAGCATGACGATAAGAATAGTCGGGCAGATGGGATAAGTGTTGAGAAAATGACTGGTAACGTTGAGCATTTCGATGATTCTCATCTGAATGTTCAGATAGTTTTTGAATGGCGGTCAAAATAACTCGCGGTATGAAAACAATGTTCTTCGAGTAATCTGAGCTCAAGGGAATATTTCGAAGTGAAGTAGCGTGGTAAACAACGGAGAATAATGATCATCAGATCAATGACATATTGGGGTACAAGATGTGAACCCTAAAGAGAAAGGTAAACAGGCGAAGATCCAGGTTATGGAATTTACTGTCACATTGTGAAGACCCCTACCGTTCTAAGAATTCCACTTTACTGGGTTGAAGCGCACTTCACGCTTTGAGAACTAAAAGGTTCATAACTGGTATGAATATGGAAGCATCTCACGCACGCGGAAAATATCAGGCACATTCACTAGGAAAAGCCAAAAGAACACGGTCTCGGGGCAAATACCAAATAAAAATGTCATACAGTTCTTACACCGAAAATATGCAAAATGAGAGAGTACAAGGATGTATACAGCGTTGAAAATATGCTGAGTACTTGAACTTGTCATGCGCAAAACATGTTTTGATGAGCTCATCGTTGAATCTTGAGTTCAACAGTAAGAATCGCTCATTGAATGATGGATGAGTCACTAAAGATGGTAAATGAAGAAATAATTCTCATATTTTCACAAGCAGTCTTTCCTCTCGAGCAGGTGATAGAGCGTGAAAAATGAGGAGAGTGCTCTTCAGAGTCATCCCTAGTCACTGCTCCGCAATAGATCGCGAACGCGGGGTACATTACGCCTCGAAGTGTGCTTGGTCTTCGCGTAGTACCTGTACTCTGAAAAAAAATTTAAATATCAATAAACGAATGCACCTCAGTATTCATTGTTTACACTGATAGCTGTTTGACGGATCTCGGAATAAGATCACACACACTCTGTCAGTTCCTAAGCTGGCTATATAAACAACTCGAACCAGATAAGAAGGCGAGCTAAATAGTTCAGTGTACTGATTGCATTCACTAAGGAATGAAGCTGCTACTTCTCTTCGTTGTTCTCCTATCATTCTGCTCTGCTGCAACCGCAGTTAGTTCCATTTTCAAGGGAGGATTGATATTTCGGAAATAATGAAGCCTTTCATCTAGGTAACCTGCGACAAGATGAACGATGGACCAATTTGGCGCAAAATATCCGAGGCTGCATGTGATGTTTCATGCACTGCACAGGTGCGTTTCAGCAGTTTTATGTTTGATTGCCATGTTCTCGAATGTTTTCGAACGAAAAAGAGCCAATCGCTTTTTTTTTGTTTTTGATGCTTTACAGAACTGCGGTGAAAGTCACTGCTCATTCCGGAGAGGACGCGGCATCTGCGTTTGCGGACTGTGAGATAATTGTTTAGATTGTCATATTCTTTACTTTTTTCTTTACTACTGATCTACGGATAAATTTTACTATTCTCTCACGCAGTTGTTTGTTTGCGATAAATACTTTTGAGATATGGTGGAGAAGAGATGGGAAAGCAGCCAACAAGGACAATCTTCGTTCTGTTCATACAAGATATTGTTTACTCTGGTCTTTCTCTTTGCTCCGTACAAAATGACCGCTGCTTAATCGTTATCACTGTATTTATCGTTATGCGAGATGTGATATGAGAAGTCACAAAATCCATTGCGTAGGTTTCCGCCCGCTCCTGATGACTCACATCCGCGCTAGTGAAGCCGGGCTGAATTTCGTCAGTGTACGTCAACGCAATACTCCAGGAACATTTCAGGAACTACTCTTTCCAACAACTGCTTTTCCAAAGGCTTCTTTCTGACTAACTGAAAGATGAGTAATCCATTTCGAAATGGAAAAGTGAAAACAGAAGTATATTGGATTGGGAGTAGGAAGCAGATTGGATTGGGAAGCCGTACAGTTTCAACAGGTCATCGTTTGAACTTCGAGAACCCCAGAGTAGGAATATAAGCGGAGATCAGGTATCACTTCCATCAGTCTTCTCAGCGATAATCCATGTACTTGAAGAAACTGTTACTGCTGTTACTGCTCTGGACTAAATTGACAGCTGCACAGAACACTACTGAGGTCTGATTCGTATCCTTAGTGGCATTCAGATTAAAAAAAAACCCTTCAGATCCGAATCGGGCTCCTGGTAGCCGAGACCGTTGACCCTACCGCCATCGGTTACTCTACTTCTGGAGGAGCAATCGCTGTGGCATTGGACAGAATCAAGAATGAGTCATTGCTCGAGGGATATAATTTCACGTTCGTTCTTGTCATTATGCTTACTGTTACGCTTCATGTACGAAAGCTCAGGTAAAAGCTATTTCATTCTCCAAATTACCTTGTTGCATCATTGAATTGCTCTCAGTTTCTTCGTTCGCAACTGTGACTGCGACCCGGAGAAGACTATGGGCGCCTTTGCGGAGTTCATTCAACAAATAGATGTTCATGCAGTTGTTGGGCCTCCTTGTGGTGAGTAATTCGTTCTGAACACGACCACTCAGATAAAGACTTATCAATCAATTTTTACAATGAAATGTGCCTTTGTGGAGTTCACCCAGCAAGTGCATGTGCACGCGGTGGTTGGACTTCCGTGTGGTTAGTCGAAGTACCGGTTTTAACATAGTTCAATTATTGTCTTGCTTCCAGGTGGCCTGTTCTCGGGCACAATGTCCACAGCCTACGCCGTTCCCACGTTCATGTGAGCTCTCAACTCATGTTTTTTCGCATCATGCGGTTTTCCTCGAGCATTGTTGTTAGTTCATCTCAGGTGGGGCTACACCTTTCTCTCCGAGTTGGCCAACGATGTCCGATTCCCCTACGTCTCAACGATTACGGCTACTTCCCTTTCGTAAGTATCATGAATTTCTTTCAGTTTTAAATTTCCGAGCTCGATGCCACTGTTCAGGCTAGGCTACGGCTTCATGAAGCTTGCTGAATACAACAAGTGGGATAGAGTCGCCATACTCTACACGAAAGACTCCCTCAAATACTGCGACAACATCATTCAGGATACTGTGGTTAGCGCTGCATTACTGATTTTCTTGAGAATAATATTTTCCAGACAGCAATCAACGACCTGAACACGTACCAGATGAGCGTCGTTTACACGGTAATTTGTCCAATATTGTTGATTTTAGACAAATTGATTTTAGGCCGTTCTCGAGGAGTCCAACAACGTCACCTACTACGCCCGCATGCAGGGCGCAAAGGATCGAGCGAGAAGTATACATTTGCTCATATTTCTGTCTCAATCGTCAAACTTATGAAACTGAATACAACGCCGATTCTTCAGTAATCGGGCTTTGCCTTTCGTACGGTCAGCCTAAACGCTCTTTTTAGTAACTATTCCCCAACAAAGTCAAAATAATTATCATCGAAAACTAGCGAAATGGAATAATCGTTGTTCAGTTATCGTGCTCTGCCTCTCGAGCGGTCAATCGAAGCGTCGCTTCTTCGCTCGTGCGAATCAGATGGGAATGATCACTGATGAGTATGTCTATGTGATGCTGAGTGTCAAGGGCATTGGCTTCGGTGAGTATTCTATTCATGAAATCGGGAATTCGTTTAGTGACTTTCCATATTTTCTTGTGTTTGATTCTTGATCATTTCAGGACAATCTGGCAACTCTCCCGAACGACGTGAGTGTCCATCCTGCCAGTTTTCGGAGAATTTATGGATGTCGGTTAAACCACTCTCAAGCAATAAATGTATTTCAGTCGCCTCCGGCTACGTGCCCTTCTGGGTGGACGTCGTCAACAACAATACCGACGGACTGACCGCGCTGGCGAAGCAGGGCGCGACGAGGGTGATATCGGTAAGAGATTGTCCTTTATTTTAGAGGAGAAAAAGAAAAGAAAAGGGGAAAATGGTCTGTATGGAATGAGGATGTTTTAGATGGATCTGACTCGGCGTGGTGACGACATTGCAAAGGCGTTCGGAGACGAAATTGTTCATAGAATTACTGGTGAGATTGCATGAACGACGGAACGCTTCACTTTTTCATTTCCAGGCCCTCCCCTCTACTGCAACACAACTTCCTGCCAAGACGCTGCGACCGGAGTCAAATCGGTAGACGTTCGTTATTTCGCTGTGAATTCAGTATTCAGTTCATACCTTGAGGCAAGAGAAAGTGAAGAACACGTAGAGTAAAGTTGTGAGTGTGCACGAACTCACTGAGAACTTAGCTTGGACTTATGGTGCATCGGAGATTGAAACTTCGTACGACAACGCTAGGTGGGACCCGCTGGTAAGGCCAGCTGTTAGACGGACTACAATCCCCCTGCTGTCCAATGCTTTCTAGGGGAGGATTACCTTCCGCAACTTGGTGATTACCTCAGATTCTGTGAATAAATTTGCTTACTCAGCCGGCCACGTTCGCCCGTTCTCTCCATGATGCCTTCTACCTCTACGCCCTTGCCCTCAATCGGACGCTGAACATCGATCCAGAGGACGGACTGACCAATGTGGATCTACTGAGCAGGAATTTAGGAGGCACTTTCTACGGTACGTCAACTCTCATACTTCTGGACTACGCTAGAGATTCTTGTGAACTCGATCGTGGCTACGTTTTCTTACACCGTTGCTGGGTATGACTCATCAGTCAGTCTTCAATCATGAAGCCCGATTAGTGATCGAGAACAGATAACAGACATTCATGACGCATGCTTGAGGATCTGAATTCGATTCATGGTGAGTCACCAATACGTCCAACGAAACTTTTCTATCCCTGTTTTCGTATGTCATGCTTAACAAATGAGATATGCAGGGTGGCATGATGAAAATCTCATGACGAGCTGTGACGAGACACGATTTTCAGGAATGACGGGCGAAGTCATCATCACTGCAAACGGCACTTGCACTTTCCCTTCTCTGTTAACGCCCGAGTTCTTCATGAAATACTATTTGATACGCGAACAGGGCGCAAGCTACGCTTTTCCAGGAATGACCGGAGAAGTGATCATCACTGCAAACGGTACGCGTGCTCCCTTCTTCGTCGTTTCTGCTCTGGATACTACACAGACAGTCGCCTACTACTTCAACATCACAGTGGATGCGATGAACATGCTATCGGGGGTGGGCTGCGTGGATTGTGTTGTGAGTTCGTAATAGTGTCGTTTCATCATTCAAAGGATAATCCTTACACGATTCAAGAGTGGAATGACAGCCGAAATGGTATCGGGGGTGGGCTGCATTGACTGTGCTGTGAGTCGTGTTAGAGATCCACGCGTGACTCTCCTCATTCCGCGTGCTCTCTCACCTCGTTTTCTTGTGGAAGAATGAGATTAGTGCTGTTCAGTGATGAGAACATGACGTTGCAAAATTATTAGACACATAAATTTACAGGCAATCTCTCCGCTGGCCTCGGCAGAAAAGCTCTGGGCGCCGTGGGGAGGCGATGCTCCACTCACAGTGCCTATCTGCGGATTCCTTGGCAATGCTTGTCCGAAGGTGAGCCTTTGAACGGGGATCAATGACATCATTTCGATTCAGGATTTCTGGGATCAGAACGGTGTCTACGTCGGGATCGGAGCCGCTCTTACCACAGTCGCCATAGCAGCGGCGGTATCTGTTGCTGTCTACGTATGGCGGTGAGTAGTCTTTATTAAGCGCACGCTTAGCATGCTACACGCTGTTTCTTTTTGATTGCGAGACTTTAGCGTGCAACAATATGAAAGAGTGCAACCATTTCCAACTGCAGTGAGAACAAGAAGGAAACCGCTCGGCTCAATGCACTCTGGCAGATCTCCTTCCGTGCACTGGAGAAACATGAGAAAAAGGTCAGTAACATCTTCGTCGATCCTGCACCTCTCCGGACAATTTTTGATTCCCTGAATGAAATGGTTTCTCGCAGGGTTGTTGGTCGCGGAGGGTTATGGGTTTTTTTTTCCATCGAAGGTGGGTTTCGAAAACCATTAAATTCCAGAAAATGGAGCAGAGTCTGCGATCGCTCGCTTCCACGACGCTGACGACAACCACCACATCCACGATCAATTCGAAGAACTCGACGGAATTGCAGGAGACCGCGACCACAGCCTTTTACTACCATAACAAGGTTTGAGGTTACTGATGTGTTCTGAGAAATGATTCAGCCATAACCCTGTAGATTCGAATCGCAATGTCTTAGTTTACATCGCTGTAATGAATCCATTCTTACAAAACATAGAGTTCGAAATAGGGTAATCGTCTCTTCATTTCACACACTATCTCGTGTCTCTGACCGGTGAGAGAGTGTTCGAAATGAAGAGACGGCGACCCGTATTTCGAATTCTATGAAAACAAATTCAGGAACTGGTAATGGCAACGAAACACGAGGGATTTGTGACAAGGTTCGACAAGCTTGAGGCAGTTGACTTTCGAAAGGTCAGATACAACAATTTTCGAAAATGATCATTCTCAAATTCAAGATGCGCACATTCGACCACGAAAACGTCAATCGCTTCATTGGATTATCACTTGATGGACCACTGATACTCTCACTGTGGAAGTACTGCAGCAGAGGGAGTCTCAAGGTAACTATTTTTGTGCCACACTACTCTCCGCTCTCTTTGGCTAAGAAGAAGACACAGTGGACAGTGAACGATAACATTTCAGCAAATAATCGAGCGCGGCACGATGCAACTCGACTCCTACTTCGTCTTCTCCCTCATCAGGGATATAGTGCAGGTGATTAATTTGCCTAATTAACTCTAGTTATTCAAATCAGAGTAATTAGTGATGCTAATCAGGGTCTGGACTACCTCCACTCCTCCTTCCTGCAGTGCCACGGCAATCTGACTTCGTCCACGTGTCTGGTTGATGATCGGTGGCAGGTAATAGCTTTCACGTTAATCGGACAACTTTTCATTCTCCCACTACAGAATGCAATACACCCATCTCATGTACAGTGATAAAACGTTTCCTTAGCAAATAATTGTTGCAGGTGAAACTCTCCGACTATGGCTTGCGAATGATCCGGAATAAGCCTTCGGAGAAGGGTGAGGCTACTTTCATCTCTACGCAGATTACCATGGGGTCCTCGTTTAGGAATGCTATGGCAAGCTCCCGAACTTCTCCGTGACGCCTCAGCCAGTCCCACAAAGGCCTCCGACGTCTACTCGTTCTCGATCGTCGCATCAGAAATCATCACCAGACAACCTGCGTGGAAGGGCAGGAGCGACACTTTTGATGGTGCGTCACTTTCAGAGTCCGAAACGTTCACAATCGAAACGATAAATCGAGGAAATGCAAAATTATAGAGCTCCTCTACATGATCAAACGAGGCGGCGCCTCGCCTCCCCGACCGCATCTGGAAGTGCCTGAGGGAATAGAGCTGAATGTGACACTGGTAAGTCTGAAATTTTTATGTGGCTCTGGTAAGTCTCCAATTGCTCGAGGATTAGTCGAATTTCTTCAGCTACATCTCATCAGAGATTGCTGGAGCGAGGCGCCTGATGATCGACCTGCGATTGGCCAGGTGAATGATCAGATATGGAACTGCTCTCCTCTTAAATCGAACGTCATCAAAGAAGCATCAAAGAATTCAGGTCAAATCGATCATGCGTTCTCTCGTCAATGGCCGTCAGCAGAACCTGATGGACCACGTGTTTGCGATGATGGAGCAGTACGCGGGAACATTAGAAGAGGTACGAATCTGGGAACAGTCGATCTGCATCGTTAGTATGCACTACGTGGGACGAAGCCGGTTTAGGAATAAACTTTTATTGCAACAATTCAAGCCAATATTGTTGCAGGAAGTGGTCGAGCGCACGCGCGAGCTCGTCGAGGAAAAGAAGAAGAGCGATCTACTACTTTACAGAATGCTACCGAGGTCACCATCACCATCCTGAAGATAAATAAAGGCCTATAATCGAAAAATAAATGACAAATAAACACATTCAGGCAAGTGGCTGACAAGCTCAAACTCGGTCAGTCGGTCGAGCCAGAATCCTTCGAGTCTGTTACAATCTTTTTCTCGGATGTCGTCAAGTTCACGATTCTGAGCCAGAAGTGCACCGCGATTCAGGTACTGGGACCAAATTTCATCTCTCGAGAACCGGAAATAGTGGCAAAAAAGCGAATTTGCAGATCATCAACCTCCTCAACGAACTGTACACCACTTTCGACACGATTATTGAGAACCACGGCGTATACAAGGTCTAAACCATCCTTTATTCCGCTTCTGAAGTGAAAATGAATTGCAGGTCGAAACGATAGGCGATGGCTACCTCTGCGTGTCTGGACTGCCAATTCGAAATGGCCAGTTGACTACTTCTTGAGATTTCGAAATGAATCAAAGTTTTAGGCACGGAACACGTCCGAGACATTGCTGAAATGGCGCTAGACTTCATGGCGGCCGCTCAAGATTTTCGCGTTACTCATCTGCCAGCGGAGCGAGTGGCGCTGAGGATAGGCATCAATACAGGTACTGTCCTTCCTCGTCGGGCTCATGTTTCAATTTTCCATTCACAGCGCGCTGCGCTATAATTCCTGACTGCTTTGCTATATTTGTGAAACCTATCTGAGACACAGTAAATCGATTAGTTACTCTTGCCTATGCACTGACTGTTTGAACAGTAAATTTGCAGTCAGTAAACAGTAAATTTGCTCTGTAAATCGATAAGTTGTACAGGCCCCTGCGTAGCTGGTGTGGTCGGTCTGACGATGCCGCGGTACTGCCTCTTCGGAGACACGGTGAATACCGGGTCGAGGATGGAGAGCAATGGAAAGGTAACTTTTTTCTCCTGACTTCTCCATTTTCACTTGCCCTTATCAAAAACCCCTAACGCTTGTGCACACAACGGGCGGGCTGTTTTCCAGCACCGCAACTGAATAGCGTGGGTGGCATAGCATGACAAAACATTTGAGTATTTATCTTTTGCTACAATCGGCTTGCAAGTTCTGCGAGAGATCGCTCGTATTGAGATGCTCATATTCTTCCCCTTCAGCCGGGCCTCATCCACATGTCCTCGGAAGCCAATCACCTGCTCGTCTCTGCCTACGCTGGACAGTACACAACGCAGAGCAGGGGCGATGTGATTATCAAGGTGAAAACCCTCAATCATCGCAATCATAAGAATTCATCAAGTATTCAATCGAGAGCGTGTGGACGGGAAAAGACAGGAACGACGACTTTTTCTTCTCAGCAACTCATTCTATTCCAGGGCAAGGGCGTGATGGAGACGTTCTGGTTGATGGGGAGGACTAGTGAAGCAGCAGTTCGACATCCTCCTCCATCCAGCATCCCCGCCGATCCGATCGTCTATGGAACAGATTCTCCTGCTCTACTTCCAAGCGATGAAAGACGCAGTGGCGACGTGGGATTGTATTCGGAGTACCTGCGAGCATGAATAAAACTGTTTTTTTTTCATAGGTGTTGTAAGATTCAGAGAATGCCGTTTACGAAATCTGTCTAGGTTTCCAGTTTTTTAGTTCAGTTATTGGAATAGAATGCGATACCCCGCAATGTAGTGTCAGGTGCTTCTCGAATAAAGTTCGAAAAGTTCAGCAGTGACTCATTTCGTTCGATGATGAGACCATCATAACAAGCTTCGCATGATAGCATAGTACTAACAACAGGAAAACAGATTCAATTGCGACCATTCGATGTACTTGATGCGCATTACTACCGCGTGTGAACTTTTGAAAATCCGTGTTCAGTGTTACCATGATGCCCCTTTTACTTAATATTTATTGGTAGATTAGTTGATGTCGTTCACTACATATTTTCGAGGGAATTTGCTTGATATAATCAGCGAGACACCACGTCCCTTGAGAAAATGAAAGCTTTCGTGCGAAGTTCGACTTAACTCATTAAAAATATCGTTTTCCATTGAGAGAGACGCTCAATCATTTTGTTTTCTTCGATTTTCCTCATTTTAGTCGATCTTGATTTGCATTATTGCACAAAATTGTTGTTGATTACCGCCATGTTCGTTTGCAGATGAGACTAATTGAAATCATCAACGCTACCAGTCACTTCCTCAACACCTATCCAATTTGTCCTCCAATACTACTAACAATGCTCACTTCGGGGATCATTCCTATCATAATCCTTGTCTATCTTATCCAAAAAACTGCCGTGCACAGCAATTGCCGGTTTGTTTTCGAAATTCGTTGTTTTGATTTGATATTATGATTGTTCTTTTAGTTTTGTCACTCTCAGATTTCTCATCTCAATGTGGTGCTTTTCCTTCTGTGGAATGTTCTCGGCATACTATGGAATTGTTACGCTGAACATAGTCAGTGAGAAGGGATACTTCCCCGATACTATGTATGAACCAGGTATCCAATTGGAACTACACTTGTCCGGAAAATATGTTCACTATTCCAGCCACTCGCCAGCAGTTCTATTCTATCCACGCAGTATTCTTTTTCTGCTGTTCGGGATTTGAGGTTCACTACTATTGATTGTTCGTTATTTAAATTTCATTTCAGGCAGTGATAGCTATGGAACGAATAATCTCATCAATCAACCCCATGAAATACTACAATCGATCCTTCGCATTTTATCCACTGAGTTGCATCACTATTTTCATAGTTCGTTCATCTGTTGCACATCCGCGAATAAATCAATAATTTCAGGTATCCATTGCCGTCTGTCATTGCTTGTTTGCGTATGGTATGTTTTCAATTGAATAGGCTCAAGACTTATTGAAAATCGGAATCTTTACAGAAGAACAACGGTCAATCGGTAGCGCCATTTTCGTGGTCCTTGATACGGGGACTGTTTGGGTGAGAATTTCGCTAAAAATTGTAAAAAAAAATTAGCCCTATCAGCTCAATTTCCACGCTGTTCGCTACTGCAATAGGCGGTATGAGGAGCTGTACGGAAAGGCAGATCTGAATGCGCGATATCAAGTAACTTTCTGGTCAACTCTCTCAGAATACATTTAATTTAGGTGAAAGAAGCGCACACTATGGCACTGGCTATGAGACCCGTCTACATTGTGAGTTATGTGATAAAAGTAAGCAAAAAAGGAAAAGAGTAAGGTTTTGAGAAAATGAATTGCAGTTCTCTGTCAACTTCACGTGCATTTTCTTCTTCATGTTTGAAGATGCATTCACTACGATCACAGGCTACATTGAATTTTCTTACATTTGCGTGAGTCTAGATATCACTTTTTGAATCTGAAAGACAAACTGAAATTAGTATACTGAAATTTGGAGGTAATGTCGCTCAACGGCGGTCTCACATCGGCTCTGCTCATTCGCAATCATCCCCGGATAAAGCAGCGATGCGAGGAAGCCAGGAATAGCCTCATGTCCGTACTCTTTTATGCCACAAAATACTTTTTTCCGCGACGTTAAACTGCGCGAACTCTCGATTACGCAATGATCAAAATATTGCAGATGCACAACATCTCGAGTATCACCAGACACACGCCCAGTAGTCGACACAGTGCAGGAAAGCAACACCTACTTTTCGATGCTTGAGAACTCCTGGAGATGAAGATTTTTTTTCTAAAAACCTAGATATACGTTTTGTCTTCTAGTTTATTCTTTGTCGTACAGTAGAACTGCTGTTATAGTTTGGACTCATTGTTCGGCGAGTTAGCAGGAAGCCTTGTTGTTGTTCCTGGAATGGGAAGTCTCAGTTCTCTGATGTGAATCATCACAGTGAAGCCTCCGTCGTTCAGAGATCAGACTAAATGATGTGCTCGAATCATAATATGATGAACTCGAACAAAATAGAAAGTTGTATTATTTTATCAGTAGAGTGAACACAGGAAAATACTCAACAGGCTACCGAGAGTATTCTCAAATTTTTAACGTGCACCTGCTTGAGCTGAAAAATAATCACATTGTAACCTCTCCATCTCGCTCGTAGTCATTCACCTTTCTGGCTTCTTGAGTTCATCATAATACGTCTTGAAGATAGTAAAGAAGTAGGCATGAAGGAGGATAATAATCAGGTTCACAATCGTTGCAATGATTGTGAGAGCGAATACGTGGCTTTCGATGACGATTTTCCTGACAGTGAGACGAAAGAATGTAATAAAGACAGAATCACTTACCCTTGCCAAATGTGGAATGTACGTATTTTCGTAAAATAAGCCGACAGTGCAATGCCACAGCGTGATGAATGAGTCGATCATCATTACGATCTGAAACAGGGCTTCATTCGAGATCTGAGAATAAGAAATGTGCTCACTATCATGGCCATTATTGGCAGAAGAAGATGCGGTTTCTTGTTTCTGCAGGCGAGTAGGACAAGGAAGCATGAGACGAATGTGAGCGAGTATACGATTGTCTGAATTCACATTTCGAAAATCGTCAGAAAATATGCGAAATGATGAGTTACGAACTGTGCTTATTATCGTTGTTGTGTCGAATTCGAGTTTCGAGAAGAAAACAATGAAAATCATTAGGAGTGAGTAGCTAGCGAGGATATCCGTCACGATTTTCACAGCGGTCTGAAATCATAAAGCTCTGATATATCATTGCAAGCTCTATGAAGCATACATACCTGAGAAGAAGAGTAGCCACAGCAGGATCGATCCACCATCATTTAATGAAAATTAATTAACTAAACAGCGAAATGTGAACGGTCGAGCTTCGAACGGTTAGAACGAAAGAAAAGAATGGTAAACAAACACTCGCTTGGACAAACAAGCTCCGGAGCAATAGCCACCCTCTCTTAGACGTTCTCTTCCAAAAGCTCTGCTTGCGCAAACATCAAACTACGAATACTTCAGTCATTTGACCCAAGGCGTATCACAGAATGCAAAGAGAAGAGAATAGTACCCATCAGAGACACTCGTTTTTGACAAGTCGGAGACCGTTGATCATAAACTGACCGTCAAGCTTTAAAGAGACACTGCTGCACTACAGAATGCATCGACGGAAAATCGGAAGATAAATGTATTCACTAATCAAACGACGTTTCATTATATTTCATTATTATTTACTCGGACAATAAAAAGCTTTAAAAATGTGGAAGGTTCTCGTTCGATTGAAATAAACTCATAACAGTATTAGCCAGAGCGAAATCAGCATCTTGAAATCTATCATAAATAACAGAAATTAGAGAATCAGCTCAAACCCTTTGCATTCACAGCAGGATCGGTTTCCTTCCCAAATGAGCTTGCCTCCAGAGCATTTCTGATAATATTAAGTTTGATTTTCTATTATTCTATGATCAAATAAGGAATATCTTACTTTGATCTTGCACCAAGTCTTGCACGGGCCATCCGACCATGTTCCGGTGATAGTGCCATCGTGAATTCGTCCATCAAATATTTCTTTAAAGCTCTGAAAGTATCATACTAGAGCATATGAACCATCGAAGATAGAGATATTTCAGCGAAATGTACTCACACATTTCGAGGCATTTCCGACACTTGCGAAAACTATGAAGGCGCACAACCAGAGCAGCTTCATGGTTCGAAAGGGAAGTTGTGATGTAAAGACAAGCAGAAGATTCGACCTTTATATAGTGCTTTAGAAGGTGAGAGCCAGAGCACCTAGAGAAGCTAGAGTATGTAATGACCGCTGTAATCGCAGAGAGTCTAGAGAAACAGGAGGCTGTCATACACTCTGACTAACGCTGTGTTGTCACGGTTAACGCCAATTTCCTTATTTCTCTAAAGAAGCATACAGCAATTAATGTCAAATCGTCCAGTCAGCACCAGTAAGATAGAAACCCTTCCGTTCCTGCTTCCATTTCTGTGATATCTATTTCCTTTCCATGTAACGTACATTTCCCTCTATGATATGATAAATACAGGGGTATAATTACCCTCTTGAAGTTACCAAGTAG
>LS491461.1:75665-98161 GCA_900490845.1 Pristionchus japonicus
AGGAATAAATTGCACTGCTTTCATATTATTACTTTATCAAGCACTCAAACGGTGGCTTGTGATAAAAATGCGCGAACAACATTAAAGTAAATAACATTTAAAATATAAAATACGCATTAGCGAGACGTTTCTATCGCATGATTCAGGGTCAGACTATCGATATGATTAGGGATGGCCGGAGTGTTGGTTTTGGCCGCCTAAGGAATTTCAGCGATGCTTGTGACCGGATTTTCCGTGGCGTTAGTCACCGGATTTTCAGGAGCCGGGATTTCCTCTGTAGTCACGACCGGTGCTCCCGTATCAGCCGTAACTGGGTTTTCGGTAGTAATCACGACCGAGTTTCCGGTAGCAATCACGACCGGGATCTGGGTAGCCGGGACCGGAGTTTCCGTAGTGGCCGTGACCGAATTTATCGTAGCAATTACGGCCGGGTTTTCGGTAGCATTCGTGACCAGAGTTACTGGATTAACCGTGACCGGAGTTTCCGTAGCAATCACGACCGGAATTCCCGTAGTGGCCGTTACCGGAAATTCCGCAGATGTTGTGACGGGAATTGCCGGATTGGTCGTGACCGGGTTCTTCGTAGTGTTCGCGATGGAATTTCCGGATGCGGGTGCGGTTTCCGTAGTAGCAATAGCCCGATTTGTTGCAGTGTTATTTGCTGGATTTGTGGTGGTGACCGCATTCCCGGATGTGGTCATGCCCGATGGGACGGAAGTTGTCATGGCCGGATTTGTAGTCGTGACAGCATTCCCGGAAGTTGTCATGACTGGAGTCGCCGTAGTGCTCGTGCTATGCACACAGTTGATGTGCGGGTTGATGTCACTGATCGTCTTGTTGGACGCGCCATCGCTCAATGTCCACGTTGGAAGACCTGATAATAAGTTTACAGCTCTCAGCTACATTTCTGGGACAGAGAATTACCGAATAGTCCACCACATGTGCAGAAAAGTTCGGTGCCCAGCATCTGAGCACCAGTGAACGGAGCGACGTATCTACAAATCTCTTTTTTAGGATGAGATTCCACGTCCCTTATGAAGAACTGACGTGATCTTGCAGTTGGAGGCGCATTTGAAATTGCCATTGATGAAGGCGCTGGTTTGACGAACGACATTGTCGCTCAGCAGCATCATACAGTTGTCTGGAATGAATGGACTGAAACAACAGGAGCAAAAAAGTCAGATACCCGTTAAAAATGAAAAAAAGCAAGCTCACTCATGTTTGGAACGAGTCCACTCACGCAGGAAATCTGTAACAAAAGGTGAAAGGATCAGAGTCAATTGAAACATACCTTCAAGTCTTTCTGCTCAAAATAGTACAGCCCCATCGTATCCGACCATCTACAATTCCCTCTTGCTACGTTCTCGAGGTTTTCCTACCTCGCTGTTCCGAAGATTAGCTCGTACTTGAGCATAGCAACACCCCAAGTGCGGTAAGCCATACCATCATCATTTTGCTGCAATAAATACAACAAAACTATTCGAAATTAGAGAGAAACTCACGATAAGAAAGTCCTGCCCTAGTCCACACTGGATTATGTCGCCGAAGAGTCCTCTCGTGTAATTGGTGACGCTACCCTGCAAGTTCAAAGATACCTCAATTATGGTACCTCATTTATACCTGTAATTCTTGAGGAATCTTATTCTCGTCGACCGGGAATGGCCATGCGCTGTCGGGTGGAACTGCAATAGGTTGGCATTATTCAGTTTGAGACGCGTTCAGATCAATCCTTGTCTAGAATGCTTACTTGCAGATACGGAGACAAGAGAATGCAGAAGTATTATCAGAACCATCTCGGAAGCGAGAACAATCTTCTCATAGCCTGAACTAAAAGAAAAGCATGCGTAATTCGATCCATCGAGTGGGAATAAAGTGTGATTCAACCAAAATAAAATTGAGAAAGTAGAGATAGAGTTGTCCTTCAATAGGAGTGATTCACAATACGAACCACTAGAAATTCTTCGTCACTTCAGTTTTTGTTGACTGAATCACACGTGCACTGAAGGTGGAGAGGAGAGAGAACAACATGACATCGAAAAGTCGAAGTTTACTATTTTCTTCCACGATCTGTTTCCTCATTATGCATGCAGTGTCATAGCAAAGGTGCGTGTTTGAGTATGTTTGCATTACTCTTCATTCAAATATGCATGTACGAAACGAATACTTTTGCGAGTGCATAGCAAACAGGCAAGTACTGATAAAGGAGATGAAATAGACGGGATGCTTTTTGCAAACAATATAGAACATCACAGAGTTCCTCATCTGCCAGATGCCGGGATCGTCTGAGAATCAAGAATAAGTTTATTTTCGACAAATTTGTTCACACAGTTTCTCCCATAAACTCACCGCCGTTGTCGTAGTTGACACCTCTCTGTGCACACAATTGATGTGCGGGTTGATATCGTCCTTGATCGTGTTATTAGTCGTTCCGTCCGACAGCGTCCACTTGGGGAACCCTGCGAGTGAGAAATCACTTCACTTTGATCCTTAACAGTTGTTCATTCACATACCGAAGTCACCACCGCTGGTACAGAACAGCTCCGTTCCGAACTTCTGATCACTTGTGAATGGCTTCAAGTATCTGAAGCAAATACGATCTTGGCGCTAACATTCATCTAAGGTGAACTCACGCGATCGTGTAGTTCGAGGGGCACTTGAAGCTGCGATGCACGAAAACGCTCGTCTGACGGACAACATTATCGCTCAGCAGCATGCGGCAGTCATCTGGAAGTTTGATCTTTGATCTTGTGGATTTCCCCGGAAGAATGGATGTGTTTCACACATTCTATAATTTGTTTTGCCCTAAACGGGGTTGGTGGTTGGAGCGGATGGTGGATAGAAACACTTCCGGTGAACTCCACAAGTACCGATCTTTCCATCTTTTCAAATTCAATAGTTCCAAACTTCCCGGCAAACTCACTGTTGTTCCAAACAATGTCCTTGACGCAGGAAATCTGAAATTGTCCTAATAAAACACGCGTTTGCAAATTTTTACATACATTTACGTCTTGTTTCTCGAAGTGAAACTGGCCCAAGAGATCGGACCATCTAAAATGAATCATTTCCCCCATCCCGTTTCCAATTATGATCAAATACCTCGCGGTTCCTGGCATCATCTCATACATGAACATGGGCACGGCCCACGTGCGGTAGGGAGTTCCGTCCTTATTGTGCTGTAATCATCTCATTACCATTTGTTCAGAAAATTTTTAGGGATAAAGAGCTCACAATCAGAAAGTCCTGTCCAAGTTCGCATTGAATTGTACCGGGGATTAGCCCTTTCTTGTACTCCAATACTCCCTTATCCTGAAGCAATAAAGGATTAGTCACTTTCAAGAACCGATTCTAATTTCAACGTACCGCAAACTCTGCGGGAATCGTTTCTTTGTCGACTTGAGAAGGCCATGAGATATCCGGTAGCGCTGAATGAGTTCACTTATGTTTAGAAATAACGCAATCTAAGATTGAAAAACTAGTGAAAATCACCTGTAGGGGCAGTCACAGCAAGGATCGCAGGCAGGATTAACAGAAGAACCATCTCGACAGTGGGTACAATTCCCTCTTACACGGCACTATTTATAAGATCTTGATGCATTGTAAGCCGTTTCGTGAGAATGCCACATTTGAATTACTCCTTTCGCGAGGGAAACGCAATTTCGCGAGAATTCATAGAGAAGGGTGTGCGTCATCATTGTCAAAACGAACAGAAAGCATATCGAAAGTTCGTGTTCAAGAGCAGTGATTCATAATAGGGAAGGTTGAGCCAGTTTTCTCTTGAATCCGAAGTGGTTTATTGACCTACTAAAATTTAGTGAGCGATGATTGCTTGAGCTCGGTCACGCTCGATGAGTAACCGCTACTTTCGTGAAGGAGACCGCTCGGGTTTCCTAGGAAAACTGCATTTCCCCAATTATGTAAGGCGATAATTCGCACCTGCTCAGCCCGTTTATGCTGTCTGATGAAAGATAAAAGAAATTTTCGATACGCAGGCGTTATCAAGAGAAAGATAACTGACTGTGTATTCGAATGGAGCAGAAACAGAGCGTAGATTGATACGGTCATCGCTGAAGAAAATGTTCTTTAAACGACCACACGCAATTCCATTTCATTTGATGCTCAGTTCGGAAGGTAAAGGAAAAGGCGCAAACACGTCAAGCGATATTCCAAACGTACGATAACGCATGGTATTGGTAAGACCAGCAGGGCTGTACGGAAAGTTCTTTCTCACCGATGTGTGCAATGTCACCAGCGAGAAGCAGACTACTATCATTGGAGCCACCAGTAAAACGGAGGGAACGATTAGCTGGAATATTTCGAAATATTGGACATTCATGTTTATTATGCAGCCGAAAATTAACCTGAATGTGTAGAGCAAAAACGGAATGCTTGATCATCTTTCGAGTGGTTTTGCTTCGCGTTTCTTTCTGAAAAGTAGTTTGAGCTGAGATTCAACCGTTGACCTTACCATGCGATCGAAACTGCTTGAACGGAAGAAGTTTTTTCCACAACTATGTAGGCGCCGCGCTCGCGTATCCACGTGAGGTTGTGTGGGTACTGCATTTTTTAATAATTATTTCGAGCGGTCAAATTACGTCATAACATATTACAGAACAGTTTACGTTACAAGAAATATTGAGCAACTGCACTATTACGGTTAGCATGGCGGCGTCTGAAGCCTCCGAATCAAACGGCGTGACCAATATTATGATGAACAGGATGGGGCAGGTCACCCAGACTACTGCTTCGACAAGTTTGTGGAGCCACTGAAGCACCAATTCGATTTCCTTCATAAGATCCTTCAGAAATCTCGTTACCTTATTCATCTTGAATCGACTAGTTTTGTCCAGAAGAGATTGCTGCTTGAACATTTCTCAAATTACATGTCTGCATTTCTCAAATTACGAGGTGTTCAAACCACCAATACTTGCCGACATTGAACTAGTAGTGCTTTTAGAGAACAACACTGTGTTGCATTCCAATATTTTATTTCGGGATAAACTCGTCTCTTCCGGCCTAAGATGAACCTAATCGATTTCCAATTCATTGATATGTTGTAGACCGTTAATCATTGGAGCAAAAACAGTACGGAAGAAATGCATCAAAGCATTAGAACCTGCATTGCAATGCATCTTTATCTCGAGCATCTTCGAAATTTGGATTTCGTAACTAGGATGAAATTCGAAAAAAAACACAACAAATAAAGTTCTTTGTCTTTAATTTGCCGACGTGGCTTGTGATTCGGTTCCGAGAATACTGGATGGCTGCAGCACATTCATCCGATCGTGGAAACTTCGTTTAGAACTCATCATCACCGTTCGCGATTGACTGAATACGAAGAAGATTTGCCTTCGATAGATGGGTGTTGTAGTAACGATCAAAAGTTCAACAAAACATATATTGAAGCATGTGCCAGCTTTATGGTTTCCACATATGTAGGCGACAATTTCGCAAAACAGAACGCTTTTATTTGCGAGCCAGTGACCATCCGGCTTTAACATATTACGGCTCAGGCCATGGTCTATCTCACAATGGCCGAGTCGCTGTCACACTGACAGTAGGACGTGCATGTAGCTGAAGAGTATCGATTCGACACTGGCTACAAGCAGTTCGCCAACCCTTTCTCGACGGAACAACGATAGCAGGAACTGACGATACGCCGGTGTGATCGAGAGTAGAATCAAGGAGTGCGCTGGTGAATGGAGGAGAAGGATGTGGGTGAGGAATTTTGTGGTATCTAGAGAGAAAGATTAGTCAAGAACAGGGATGGCAGGTGAAGAAAAACTCTCCTTGTTTCACGTGATTTCTCACAGATCAGAGAGGCTTGAGTTGCGCAAAATGAGGAGATCATTATTTTCATTTGACATCTTAAGACCGGAGTAGAGATGATAAAGGAAGAGTGAAAGGCAGGGTCTTCCTCTCCGCGCAGTGAGGAATGAGAGGGAGAGGAAGAGTGAGAGGGAGGGGATAAACTCTTCCGGAAAAGTGAGAACTCTTCAGGAAGAGTAGATACGGTACTCGCTCCTTTTTTGCCCGGTTTTGACGAGATTTCGAGCTATTGTGCTTGACATTTGCCTAATTGCGTATCAATAAGTCATTACTGATGCATTTGTATAGTCATTGGAGTAGTTTTGTTTACCCGTATACTAGAGCTTTTTCTTGAGTTTAAACGCTTGTTTGAGCTCAGGGAAAATCGGTGTTTTGTAACTATGCTACCCATAATCATGCCACATAGCTAGGAAATAGCCCCTGTGTCAGAAATCGTCTCATTCTTGTCATTTTGAAAGGAAGCGGAGCCCCCATTATCGTCATTATTACGGTATAAGCAAGGGCTTTTTCTATCCTCTTTAATATTAGAATCGTAATGCCCTTATCATGAACGATTATCAATTACTCAACGTTAAAATCTAAAACACCTTCTTAGCGTGAACCCTCATTCTATTCTTCCGGAAGAGTTCCAACTCTTCCGGAAGAGAGACCGCTCATTCTCACTCTTCCGGAAGGAATAATCCCTCTTCCCTCACTATTCCCTCTTCCTTTAGTCCGGAGGTACTCTTGTCAAACTCTAACAACGTACCAATATTGCCAATGTCCGCGATCATAATGAAGCAGTTTGCAATCACCGGAGCTATCAGGAATATGGAGGGAATTATGAGCTGGAAAGAGTGAAAACATTGACAAAAAAACCTTTTTTGCTAAGAACTTGTGCAAAAATTGCATCACGAGGGAGGCTGTTTACCACACCTGCTCAAATGGCTCAACAATATTAGTTTGAACCGTCTTATATGAAAAATGTAACCTGGATGTGTAGGGCAATGACCGAATGTCTGATCATCTTTTGCGTTGCCACACTTCTCTTTGCTTTCTAAAAATATATTATACATTTCTTATAATAAAAGAAATTAATTCATAAATGTGTGGAAATGCAACATACCATCTTATTCAGAACATAGTACATGTGCCATACAATTACGTTATTATTCAATAAAATAACTGTGGCTCCCTACAAATTTCGACAAAATTGATGTACAAAAACTTTTTGAATTTTCATCATACCACAAGTGAAGCAATGGCCGTGAATTGGGTGAATGTTGTTCTTTCAAATGCAAGATATGAACCGCGCTTCGTAATCCACTCCAGGTGGATTGGGTACTTAAAAATATTTTTCGCTCGTTCTTTTGATGCATCCATATATCTTCGGTTCAGATTTCTTCGATCAGAAAATAAATGCGTTCAAAGAGGAAATTACCGAAGCAATAGCTCTATCTGAAGTGGCCGAGTCAAGGGGCGTCACTAAAATTGCGATAAACGCAAACGGGCATGTGATCCATGTCGCTGCATGAACTACATTATAGACGCGCTAAAAATGTCCCTGCTAGAGACGAGTGTGTCCAACAAAAAAGAAAACCTTATTCAATTTGAAGCGGCTCGCTTCGTCCATGATCGATTGGTGTTTGTACAGGAAGCATAGTGTTATAGCTGATGAGAGAATCATGCCGAACGTCATGAATATAGCCTGAGTGAGATGATTACGAATATTTCAGGCACTGGGTCGGATGAGAACATTAGGATGAAAACCGACTGGATGAGCACCTAATGAGAGCGATAAAACGACTGTTGAGTAATTGACGGAATATGCAAATGGTTCTCATCCAGTAGATCATCCGAATGTTCTCATCCGACCTAGTGCCATATTTCATTCGAGCTGAGGCATGCATCTCACGAGTGGCAGGTTAATGGGAGTGCCCGGACGGCACAGAGCACCGTAGCAGTACAAGACCGGGAAGGGTAGCAGAAGCACCGGATTGGCAAGGATGTCTCCCGAGAGGTCGTTCAGCATCGTTGCCACCTAACGTTATTCAATTTCAGTTCAATTATTTATCGTGGCTATATGACGATATGAAAGTGATTAAGATTACTACTCCTGAAGATGCGTTTGAATAGTAGCTAGCGCTTAGGGTCCATCTTTATGGGATCTCTCCACTATGCAGGTTTGAGAAATGGAACAAAAAAGAAAGAACTGAGTTTAGAGACAACCTCTTGATTCCACGAGCATTGAAACGTTAACTTACTTGTATAAAGAGCAGGTAAGTTCGGACCGATTGCAGATACAGTGGCGTCTTTCGAAGCAGGCAATAAAAAGCCACGCAATTGAGCGCTGAACAAACCCCGAAGTGGACATAAACGGTTGTTCGCAAGGCACTCTCTTGCTCGATAGAAAGGAAGTACCTCGGAGTGATATTCATCTGACAACTGAAATAGGAATCGTTACATACATGCGAACAACGACGACAATTTCGGAAAACACAATTCTGTTTTGTGTAATAGAGAAAGTATAGAGGAATACATCAGAAACACATCAGCATCTGCGTTTTCGGGCACAACACCTACTCTTCTCGACAAACTTTCGTTAGAGAAACCATCTGTCCGTTCAATCGCGTCAAGTATTTCAGTGTAGCCATCCAAATTGTGGAATGTTATCATAAAGCAAAATGAGATTCTAAATATTTATCGTTCAACATTCGAATTTGGAAGAACATCATTTTTATTTTAAGTCTTGCATTACATTCCAGCGTGTTCTTTAATTTTCGCACAGAGCAACAAATCTATCTTCAAGGAGTCGATTTGATTTGTGATACGGAGCCGGGAAGAATCGATGACTGCAGCATATTCAGTCGATCGTTAAACCGTCCCGTTGAACTCACAACTGCAATTCGCGATTGACTGAATACTAAGACGACTTGTCTCCGATAGATGGGTGTTGTAGCGACAACAACAACTGAGTGCACAAATGAATGGGCTGAGATGAATATGATACAAAGAGGAATTACAACTGAATGAAAGGATATGTTTTTCGTATGACTCCAAAAAACCTACGTGGGTTGCTGACTTCCAGAAAGAATATCAAAATTAAGATACATGTTGGTGTAACGAAAAATATGACTGGAACGAAAGACTATAAAAATAGCTTGATTCATTATTTGAGTGCAAGCGAAAACCTGTACGATGAGTGCTTTAGTCATCATTCTGTGGTGGTTTTTCATTTTTTCACTGAGTGACGAGCGATTGTTTAGGCAAATGAAGGTGTGAAACACGACCTGCAGACATTTATTTTTAAGAGACCGGCTCGGTAAAAATCGAGGATTTTGGCCTACCCCCGGACACGTTCCTCCCGGAACGGGTTGAGCCAGCCGATACTCTATCATAAGGAGGGCCTCTGGGCTACATTGCTCATAGCACCTCTTGTTCGGGGTTTCCTCCGTTGCAGCAGGAGAAAAGTGAAAATATGTGTGAAATGGTCGAAAAATCATAAAATAAAAACAAATAGAGATATGTTCAGTTATTCATGTGCATCACGTTAGAGGTGCCCAGAGGCATCTTATCCGCTGCAAAGATTGAGTCTTGCTCGATTCCGGAATTTATTTCTGATTTCAAATTTTAGTTTTCTGAAAAATGGAGTCCTTTGCTGAAGCCGCCTCCAAGGGTAACCTAGGTGCACCTTGTAGCCCACTGGCTGCTGCGTCTGAAAATCCATAAATGGGGTACTTTCGTTATGACCCATCAAGGAAATGCCTGAGGGAAGGTGCAGACCCCACTTTCTGAATACGAATCTCGAACGACTTTTACATGCGCTTTGGAAATCCCAGCATAGTACCACTCAAATAGCGTTACTGCACCATACTGCGAATATTCATCACCATAGGAGTCGATTCCGCGATCATGAGTTTTTCGGATCATGACCAGGGGTTCATGGAGTGGCTCACTACCATGAACCCGGGGTCATGGTCAAAAATGGAGGTGGAAAATCATGATGGAGGAACTTCAAGTACTATACGCCATTACATAGTACACTGCCACCCTAGTACACAGTAACCTGAAATGCTGTAATTCCTACATCGTAAACCTATTTATTTTGAATTTTCTTCAAAAAGTCAATTCACGTTTCCCCAAAGTTCAGATCGCGGTATTTCGGGTTACTGTGTACTAGGGTGGCAGTGTACTATGTAATGGCGTATAGTACTTGAAGTTCCTCCATCATGATTTTCCACCTCCATTTTTGACCATGACCCCGGGTACATGGTAGTGGGTGGCTCCGAGACCATGAACCCCGGGTCATGGGTCGAAAAAGTCATGGTGGCGGAATCGACTCCTATGGTGATGAATATTCGCAGTATGGTGCAGTAACGCTATTTGAGTGGTACTATGCTGGGATTTCCAAAGCGCATGTAAAAGTCGTTCGAAATTCGTAATCAGAAAGTGGGGTCTGCACCTTCCCTCAGGCATTTCCGTGATGGGTCATAACGAAAGTACCCCATATATGGATTTTCAGACGCAGCAGCCAGTGGGCTACAAGGTGCACCTAGGTTACCCTTGGAGGCGACTTCAGCAAATGTCTCCATTTTTCAGAAAACTAAAATTTGAAATCAGAAATAAATTCCGGAATCGAGCAAGACTCAATCTTTGCAGCGGATAAGATGCCTCTGGGCACCTCTAACGTGATGCACCTGAATAACTGAACATATCTCTATACGTTTTTATTTTATGATTTTTCGATCATTTCACACATACTTTCACTTTTCTCCTGCTGCAACGGAGGAAACCCCGAACAAGAGGTGCTATGAGCAATGTAGCCCAGAGGCCCTCTTTATGCTAGAGTATGGGCTGGCACAACCCGTTCCGGGAGGAACGTGTCCGGAGGATAGTCGATTTTTACCGATCCAGTCTCTTAAATCTGAAAATCTGAAATAAACAAATCTGTCGAACCATGTTAAAAAAGATGACTGAGATGAAGATTATTATCATGCTGTATGCACACAGGAACACATAGCGATCCGGATAGTAGCAATCTGCTCGAATTAAAACCTCCTCTGGCCAGTTTGGTGAAAGCTCCTGAAAGAAAGCTGTGATAATATACCATCATCAACTTTCTTACCTCAGCGTATTGAATCACAGCTCCACGCGATTGAAATGTTTCCTGAAATTAAAAGACGGGTAGGACAACAATATTTTATTCGAATAATTATGAAAAATGAAAAATTTACGTATAATAGTTTAGGCAGCGAAAATAGAATAGCTACAACAATTATCGTAGGTATCAATTTCTGACGAGCTGTGAAATGCCATCGAGAGCCCGGAATCAATACAGCCCAAATACACACGGTTTGGTCTTTTTTTCAACACCGGTTGATCGCACCTGGTGTCTATGAACAAAGCAGGCGAGAATTAGAGGTGTATCAACCACAAGAAGGGATATTGATACTATCTGCAATCAGTAAAATATACGCAATAGGAATCCAAAGAAACTGACAAAATGAACGGAAGCTGGCCCAGGAATGTTGAGAATCGGATCTTCTCTGAATCAATGAATGAAACTATTAGGTTGGTCAGTAAGTAATGCCCGGCATTGATTGTGAAATAATTCTCTATCCTAAAGTCTTCATGACTTGCAAATAATATCCTGTATAGTAGTACCCTTGAACTCGATCCACGTATGTTTGAATCGATTCGCTCTTTTACAAAACCTGGGAAAATATTTAAAAATAGATACAAAATAGGCTCAAAAAGGTAGTACTTTTTCTAGCAGTGTCTTTTCACCAACCCATCGTTCTCTTTTGCCACAATTTTTTTCAGGGATAGAGGAAGGGTTAGGGTAGCAGATGACCACAACAGGTTGGTTGTTTGAGTAGCGTGAGAAAATATATATAAAAAAGTATGAATTTCGATGATCAGATCCAGATAGCTGAATTTAAAATTCTGAATCTCAGAAAATTTGAGTGGTATCTTTGTGTGAATAATATTTTAGCACAATTGGAACAGCAGCTTCTCAAGGCATTGCAACTGTGCCCTGTAGATCCTTTGAAACGAACACACTGAGTCATAAACCTAATTCTAGCCCACTCACTTTAGTAAGATTATCAGTTAGATACACGCCTCTGGAGTGTATGTTACTGACATCATGAGACATCATCAAATATGAGATCCCCTTTCTTTGTACTACACGCCAACAGCAAAAGTTTGGGCTCATCTTGCTGCTCGGCGGAATGCCGAGCCGATAAACTGAGGGACCTAGACTGTGACGCTTTCACTTTCGAGCTCCACTATATCCGCAATAATTGTCAATCAGATGAATGGCAACGTGCGCTAAAGAGAGTATCCAAGGACTCATGAAATGCGTATGAGTGGGCATTAAATACTTGAATACAACATGACTTTGAGATCAGAATATCAAAGTGATCACATCGGGCAAAACTTACTGACCAACCCGATATGTCATCAATTGATCATTACCTGGACAGGCAGGGGATAGGAAAGAAAAACGCCGGGTCTAACACTAGTTGATAATGCGTCTCACACAACAGAGAAACGACCTGAGAGATTTGTTTTTAAACTTTAAAAACGATTTAAAACGTCAGTGTTCGCAAGACTCACCACGACAGCCAAGATCAACCGTGAATACTTTTGACTCGAACTGTCTTTGCAAGAAAGTATGACAATTGCAGTTAACATTGCCGCAATCAAGGATAGGCAGGTTAACAGATGCCGAATAGATCGTACTACAGCGTTGTTGGCCGGCGAGAGAGGACTAACGAGCATTATTCCTGAGGCACAGTACAGGCAAGTGACAAACCAGCTTTCATTTTATAATTTATTCATCGTAGCACAACGACAAAAACATAACTATTAATCAAGTAGCGTTCATGTGAAGTAGTTAATCAAAGAGCGTTCACGTGAAATATTACCAGTGACTATTGTTGGAAATTATTGTTTTGAATCGCCAACAATATACGTCCAGTGCGAGATACAATCGTTCGTGAAAACATTTGTGTATCTATGTGTGCAATATCTGTGCTGTTTACTGAAATCCAGTTTTCAGAAATCTGTAGTGAGTGGAAAACGAAGCATTTGTGGGCGAACTTTTCTGTGAAGAGACCTCGATTAACATCAACTGCTCAAGTATGTGTCTATTTCATAGTTGTTGACCGTAACGCAGTGAAAGTTAGTTGAAAGAGATATGCATTGTCTGAACCGCAGTACACGTAAGTGTTCAATCGTGGAAATATAATAGCACATTGCACACAACCCACAACTTCTAGTGATCATAACTATCTTTCGTTACATCATCATCCTCAAACGAAACTTGTTTCCTTCTCTTCCGGATGTCGCCCGATTGTTCTTCCTCAACTGATCGCTCCGGTTGCAACTGAAACACATTAGACTCGGACAGAAATCGTTCTAGTTTTCGCATTAGCTTCAGTAATTATAAATTGGAACTGCAGAACTAGAAAAAGTCCTTATAAAGTGCATTGGAGGCATAAGAGTTACTGGTACTTGTCTAGTTCTCCGGAAGAGTGTCTAACCTCCATCCCCCGACCATCAACCTTGCGCTTGGAAAAATCTTATTAGGAATGAGTGAAACTCAATAAATCTTCCGGAGAACTAGACAAGTGCCGAGTTACTCACCCTCCTCTGTTGCTGCATCGGCACCTGCCCGCTCATCGCCCTCTGCAGTTCAATCACGCCCGGGTCGTGCCGCCAGCACAGGCAGTCGGGTTGCTGGAATGAGGTCCTAAAATTCGCAAGGAGGAACAAATTTGATTTTTGTGTCAAACGAGAAAAGGTTTCAACACGTTTCGAAACGAATAAGGTGCACTGCGCCACTATTTTGTTGCTTTTTTTCGAAATCTTTAAAAAGATAATCGAAATGATCTCACTTCATGCGAGTGCCCGTGTCCTCCATGAGAGTGGGAATGGTGATGATCATGGTGTTGAGGCTCTCTGAATTTTTTATCTTTCTCTTTGAAACTCCTCGAAGAACTCACTCAGGCTCCTCCTCCTCCTCCTCCTCCTCTGTTTCGTCATAGTTTCCCTCAAGCTCCCTCTTCTTCTCGATATTTCTGAAAATTCCCACGTGATTCTTATCTTCGAATCGATTTCTCGTTTCTTGTATGGAACGAAGCTGTTAGAATGACTCACCTCCTCATTTTCAGATAAATCTGATAGTATCCACCGATCCACAATCGAATGATCTTGTACGATACTAATACCAGAACGATCAAGGAAGGAACAATCACATCCAGGGAATAGTACATCCAGAAAGGCACTCGGGGAATGTCCAAGCCAAGAGGACGACCTGAATTAAGTCAGTCAGTGATAACCCTAAATGGTGCACTTACCGTACTCGGCTACATAATCAACGTGCTTGACCAGTGCATCAATGGTACGATGAGGCCATCGCCTTACCTTCTTTCCAAGTGCAGAAGCGTTCATGGTGTAACTGAAATGATGTTTACTAAACCTCGAAATGTTAAAAATCGACAACCTCTTGTCCGAAAGCACTTTTCTGATAGCGGCAGTGACATTATCGGCGGTTATGGTATCGCGGTCAAGGAGTACGGTAGTTCCTCGATCGATACCTACAGCGGCATGGGATGATTGATCACCCAGTAGGGGTAGAGCGATCAGTGGAGTTCCAGAGAAGGAAACTGAAATTTGTTTATTTATTTTTTTCACCATTGTTGGAAAATATTTAATTCGAATTTCCTGCTCTTTGAGAAGCAATAAGTGCATGAATCACGCTGTAACAAAATCTTCGCCAATGACGCAAACATCTACGATTGACAAACCCTCATGGAACGTTGTTGCATCCATGTCACATAGCACAGCCTTGACTCTCGGGTGTCCAAGAGCACTCTTGAGGGAAGCCGAGAAGAGATGGAGATTGGCTGGGAGCTTTTCCTCCGGTTCGAAATCAATTTTCCACAAAAACAACGTGTCAGGGAGCGATTTCATCGATTCTCTGGAAATATTTCTACATTTGTCAGAAAAAAAAGTCTCACTCACATTAGCACATTCTGTAGTCTGTTTGATAGCTTAGATGAGGTGTCGATGGATGAGAAGGAGATGAGAATGGCATCTTTGGTCGTTTCATCCAGCATCCTGGTGATATCATCGTCGACATCGCCGAATGAGGAATCGACAGTCAAACCGCCGATAGGGGCTATCTGAAATGAGAAAACCCGTTTTCGATACGCTGAATCTAATTGATTCTTCTTTACACAGCCCATTTGTTTCGAACAAGGAAGCGTAGTTTCCGACACGGAGGAATCATGCCTTATCTTTGTATTCAAACAACGAATGATTCCATATTACTGACCTGATGAGTCCTATACTCCGGCATTCCCAGCAGTGGATGGTTGTTCTCTACAATCAGAGCGATCTTCGACAGTGACTCACGAAGTGGAGCGAGGTGCGGCCAATGAGCGCGCAGGAGTGAGTCCTGGAAATATTGAGTGAATTGCGATGGTAGGTCATCGATCAATTCAGATATTGATTTTTGAAGCAGAGGAAAGAAATTACCAATATTGTTTTCAATATTTGCAAAGCCGATTGTGAAATCATTCGATGATTCAGTATCTTAGCTTTCGCACGATTTTCCCACAGTTTCTTCCTATAAAAGAACCCTTCTGCTTCCCCAAATCACACGCATCCCAAATGCATTTCTCCCTTGTCCTCCTCACCGCTCTCCCTCTTACCGTCCTCTCGTGCATTATGCACACTACGAAAGTAGGAATTTTTTTAAATTTTTTCATTTAAATTTTTAACTTCGAGAATTCCTCTTTGATTGACTATTCCCAGGACTCCACCTTCCCGGAGAAGAGGCTCGAGGGATTCAAGCATATCGATGCGAAAGGATTCGTTGCGGTCAGTCAGCATTCGTAATAAAAGTGTAATTTTTTTTTATTTAAATGGGTTTTCAGGCAATGATGAAGGCAGGTGTGAACGCTGACAAGTCTCCGAACTTCCAGAAATACGTGATACTGTACGTCCACTTAGCCCATTTTTCTGGGCTATTTAGCGCATTTCAGGTGCCAGTACTCCTTCTGTCATGGCCCGAAGGACGCCAATTGCAACAGTCTCTGCACTGGCGCCGCTAAGAAGACCGATTTCGAATTCGTCAACGCACGCGTCAAGACGTTCGTCGGCGAGAGTCCCCTGCTGCCCAACGTTGATGTCTGCATCAAGGAGTGAGTGTTGTTGTTGTTGTTTTGATCAGTCAAAATAGGGGCAGAGAATAACAACAACATTCAGGAGCGCGAAGAACTGTGGGAAGAAGGATTGCGGAAAGGAGGTTGAGGCCCTGTGCAAGATCCACTTCTCTTTCAAGAACAGAAAGGAATATGAGGCGGAGATCAACGAGCTCCTTGGCAGATTCAATGGGCCTAAATAATAACCTCTTATGAACTAATGGATAAATCATTTCATTCAATCCTCGAGGAAATTCAGAGTCACAAGAAGAAAAAATAGAAATAAATATGATTCAATGATCCTAAATAGTCGTCTTACTGTATCCAAGTGATAAAGACTGCTAGAGAGCAGTAGTTGGTTCATGAACAGATATTCAAAGCATTGAGGTACACAGTCCATTTCGGTTGCCTTTGATACGTTGATACTAGTGGATGGAAAAAAATGTCAATAACGATACGTTTTCTTTTCGTCAAATGTAGAAAACAGATACATTGATCAGTACATTATTTACCTTCTGAACTGAGCTCCAAAATCATGAATCAATTCTGTTTATCAAGAGTGCATGCAAAATCAGATATTTTAAAAGAATTTGCACAATATTCCAACACTATTCGCCCATAAAAACACTTCCTCCCCTTCCCCCGCTCACTCCGAGATGCATTTCCTCCTCTTCTTCACATCGATTCTACTGGCATCGGCCGCTAGCGATACCTGCCCCATTCCTGGGAGGTCTCACATGCACGGATGGCCGCAAGGTGAACGGTACTTTCACATTTAATAAAAATAACGTATTAATAAAATATTATTCTGTACAGGCGGACTAATTGGGGGCTGGGGTGAGGGGAGGGACGGGAGATTTAGAGATTATGGTCTTTGAAACACTCATTTCCTTCTATTAACGCGTTCTGAGCGGTCCATGGATGAAGGATTGACAGCATAAAGCAAAGAGAATAGTTTCAAGATTTCTAAGGTTATCCACCCCATATCGTCGATAACTTCACTCACATCGATGCACGGTACGCATACAAGGTTAGCGATTGGTTTCCCATTCATATTCGAGTTCTCTCATCGCTGAGAAATGAAAAGAGTCCATGTGCTCGCTCAACAAGTGGCATTTCAATTGACTTTTTTTAGCTCGTGGCTTTCGAAGTGCCTAGCGCGTACGAAATATCAAGCAAATACTACTACATGTAGGTTTCCTAGCCTCATTCAAGAAACTGTTTCTCAAATGTTGTCAAAATGATGATTTTTCGAATTTGAGCTGTATGCTCGCATATTGTCATGCCCTGAAGGATAAGGAATACAAAACATGTGTGGATATGTGCTATCATCGTCGCGAAATGTCTCGTGAAGCGTCCGCAGCCATCGACAAAAGGCTCAAAAGCCTGAAAACTACCGACCCCCTTCCCGATCGCGCTGCATGCGTTGAGGAGTGAGCAAATCTTTCGGTAATTGTGGAGTTCCTCGGAAAGCAGCGTCGGTGGTCGGGATAGTCTGATGGATAGCCACGCTTCCGGCAAACTCCACATGCCAATATTTCCAATTTTCAGCTAATTTCACTATTTTAGGTGCGTGCACTACACCGGTAACGATACATACGAACATGAATGTCCCATTCTTTGTGATTATCACTGGAATTTCGAAAACAGAGCAGAGTATGAGAGGGAGTTTCGCGAGCTGTTGATCAGATTCAACAAGTATGTGTGGACATTCATCGCGATGAATGATGTCCCGTCCGAAATTTACGCTGGTTTCAAGCTCATCAATGCGAAATTCCTAGTCTGGGTACGAATTGATTCGCCTAAAATGATGACTAATCGTAACGTTTCTCAGGATCTTGCAGAAGTGACAGGAGCAGTGCGTATGGATGATAGACACCAAAGACTGTGAGATAGATACCGTTCACTCGCGTTTTGGAACCTTATATCAACGAAAATCATTTGTGGGGTTCCCGAACGCGAGTTCCTATCCGGCCCAACATCGATACTTGTCCGTCTATAATCAACTTCTCCAAGGTGTACCCACTTCTATTGCCATGACGACAAGGATGGAAAGTGTGCGGTCTACTGTCACTATTACGGAGGTTCGAAAGCCTCAATCCCGATCCAAGACTGTCTAAGTCAGCGTCGGATGTGTATGGAAGTTAGATAGTCCTTCATGGACGTAGAAAAGTGACCAAAGCTCTTATGATAACTGGAGATGCCGAAAAAGCACAAGCCTTCTGCAGACCTGGTTGATCCCCTGGTAGCCGAGCAACGACTCGCGAGTGTGAACAGTACTGCACCTGCTAAAAAAGAAGCCCAATGCTATGAAACGTGAGCATTTTCATATGTTCGGCCCTCTTTCAGTTTCACGCCAGGCCTTTCCTAGATACTGGCATGTTTTTACTGACTATGCGGTGGAGAAAAGATTCCAAACGTTGCGTAAATGGGTCTTTAGTGAAAACCTGATTTGCATAGATAGATGGAGACCAACAACCTCTTTCAGGCCTCTAACGGCAATCGGGGAGACCTATTTGACGGATGATTTGCAGGTGCAGGAAAGACTGCGGAGAGAACTGGTGCCTCGACGAGTGCTTCAAGCTCTGCGAGATTCAGTTCAAGTTCGAGAACAGAGAGGAATACGAGAGGGAATATCTCGAGTTGATCATGAGATACAACAAATTCGCCGCGACAATTCAGTAATTGAAGAAAGATAAACTATAACCAGCATGTGCGTGGTCAGAGCATTGTAAACGATAGGTCACAAAAAACACGACGCGGAATGATACGCAGATCCCGAAAATTGAGGAATCTTTGCTTGACATTTGTTAAGTTGGGCGACTACGTACCGTAGGCATTTACCAATTGCAAGAATGATTCACCCTGAGTTATTTCGAGATCATACCGTAAACCTCAGAACCGTTTGTACACGTAGAATACGTACAAAGTTTGCACAATTTTCCCACGGCTTTCCCTATAAAACGCCGCTCACTGTTCCTCGAATCAAGCAATCATGTATCTCCTCTTCCTCCTCCTCACCACGCTTCTCCACACTGTGGATTCCCTCCGATCGTCGGATTATCCTCCTCACATTGTGGATGGGTTCAAGCATGTGCCCATAAAGAGATCTTATGACGTAAGATTGCTTTAACTTAGGTGTCTAAGTCTCTTTGAGAAATGGACAATTTCGAAAATGTGAAAGTTGGAGGCCACTTAAATGAAACTCATTCAGTTGATGAAACTCGACCGCGCTGGTGACAAAGGAAAATACTTTCATATGTTAGTTTACTATCTATTAATCATAGCGTATTAACAGTGTATGATTCTATTTTCAGCTGTATCTTCGCCTATTGTCATGGTGATTATGAAAAGTGCAAAGATTTATGTGGGCATCGATATGAAATGTCCGACGAAACGCCGAAAGTCATCGAAAAACGGCTCCGCGATCTGAAGACTGCTGACCCAGTGCCAGACCGAGCAAAGAGTGCAAGAAATTTTCAATTCTGCTAGAATTTTACATTTTGGGTGTCTTTTCTACGTCGGAAACAAGAAATACGAGCACGAATGTCCCATCCTGTGTGACATTCACTGGAGCTTTGAGAACAGAGCTGAATACGAGAGGGAATTTCGCGAAATGCTTATTAGATTCAACAAATACCTGTGGTCGTCGTTCACTATCAACGATATCCCTAAAAAACTTTACTATGGCTTCAAACAATTCGATAATTTCACTGGATATTCCATTGCGCGGGTTTGGCTGTCAAATCAGTGCTAGCAAATATCAAATTAATTTCAGACTCTGGCCGACAATATCGGATATTTCAAGCACTACGGGCTGTTAGTTCAATTTTAGATTCCGTTGTTGAACATCAAACAAATTTTGGAGAAAAAAGAAACTAGGTTGCAAATCGAACGGTAGTAGACAAACTTCTAGGAAGATTCTCGAATGATTGATCGCTAAAGTTTTGTTGTTGAAGGTGTTCTTACTACTACTGTCATGGCGAATCCGGAAGCGCGTGCTCAGTATATTGTAATTATTACACAGGTTGGTTGAATGATGGAACGTTTAGGAGTTCGCCTTTATCAGCCTAAGTGTTTCGCAAATTCCATTACTCATGTTATTGTCTCAAAATCAATAGACAATGCGCGCTTTCCAGACAAGGTTCAACCCCTGATAATCGAAGAACGACTCAATAACATCAACAGTACCGAACCTGTCAAGAGCGATACTAAATGCGTCGATGAGTGCGTTTATTTAGCAAATAGAAGAGTTGGTACACTTTTTGTCCCGGGCCTTCTATTCTATCCCTACCGTTCTCATTCTTCGCCTTAGTCCTCAAATAAAACAGTTCCATAGAGTATACAACATTATTTCAGATGCGATAAGGATTGTGGAGAGAGCGATTGCCAGCGAGAATGCGTGCCTTTATGTGTGGGCATGTTCAAATTTGAGAACAGGGAGGAGTATGAAAGGGGGTATCTTGAGCTGATCATGAGAATCAAAAAGTTGGCCTTGTCCATTGAGTAATGACAGCATGATAAATAATGATGTGCACGTTCGTACAGTTGGACACATTTTTTTAGAACAAAATCAGCTAAACCTGATGAAATTATCGATCCATTATCATTGAAAAAATGTTTCTTTCTGTAGAATACTTGCAAATTCTGACAAATGTACGATTTTCCCATCGCCTATTCCTATAAAACTCCTCTTGTTTATCATAAAACGATGTCAACATGTATCTCTTCTTACTTCTCTTCACCATCCTTCTCCATACTGTGGAATCAATTGGGAAAATCGATTTTCCTCCTCACGTTGTGGATGGGTTCAAGCACATCAATGCAAGATTCATTGCAGAGGTATGACTTTATCGATAGTTAAGCACTATTTCACTTCAGCATTTGGCTCTAACTCCTGAACAATACGGGAACCAGAAATACCAATGGCTGTCAGTTTGGCATTTTTTCCGAAATGTATTCGAAATTTAGATGCATTTTCTTTTATTGCCATGGCGAAGTCGATTCAAAGTGTTCGCTGTACTGCGAGTTAGGGTTGGCAAAATGAGTCCAAGCGAGAGTCCGGACTCAATTGAGTCCCAACGTTCGGACTCACCAGAGTCTCGGACTCTATAGAGTCCGAGCGCTCGGACTCTATAGAGTCCAGACTCTGAAGAGTCCCAAGTGATTATACGCTGCAGTTCGTGTTGATTCTGTGTTTTCCGGAGTTTTCAAATCTTGGCAATGATCTTTCAAATTATGGATCGTGATAATGTTTTCGGAGCATGTTTCATGTACTCAATCAGCGTGATTAATGGACTAAAATAGAGCGTTCGCGCAAAAACCATGCCTCTACAGCGCCAATAGTCACTTTGAGTTTATCACAGAAGTTGATAGGCCGTAAATTCTGATGATGATATGTGCTAATCGTCCTGATATGCATAATCACATGCCCCGTTTTTATAATAGATTGCACTTGTATCGCTCATTCACGGCTGTGCTATCTAGGAGTCGCCGTAGATCGCTTGAACTTCGTGCTAAGAGAAAACTTTCAACAGAGACTATGATTCATTTTCCATGACTAAGCTACCAAGACTATAGAAATTTTGATATTTCGAAAAACAGCGAAAAATGAAAACGTATTTCCCTTGTATGTTGACTCCGTGGCTCCATATTTCGCAGGGACATGTGCGTCTTCCATACTAACCTACCCAAACCGACAGTTCGCCCAAATCCAAAAACAAAGAAAGTTATGGCCGAAAAACCATCATCATTTGATGCAACGTGTTGGTCTTGTGCATTCATTTGCTGTTGTGTTTCATTCCCGATACAATGCTTGCGAACAAGGGTAATAGAAGGACAATTGAAACTCAAAGCGAAATAAGCGGTAGAATGATGCGGAATGAGAGAGGGAAATGCTAGAAAATCGCATCTGTGAGAACCAAGACCTCCTCTCGATGGGTTGTATAGTTTGTAACACTATCGCATTTGCCACCGTAATCCTGGCTCACTCTGTGTTACCGTGGCCTGAGACCAATGTTACCGTATCCATAAACATTCTTTCCCAGATACACCATGATCCTCAACCACCTAGGTTACAGTACCCAGAGGTCACACCGGCCATTTAATATTGTTTTTTGCACTCATAACATTGGTAAAAAAGTTGGGACTCTACAGAGTCCGACTCATTTCCTCCCTCAAACTCTCGGATTCTGGAGAGTCCGAGAGTGGGAAATCATTTCTCATTCCGACTCATTCGAGTCTCATTGCGCGCGAGTGAATCGGTCGGGTCAGACTTGTTGTGAAGTGGTCTGTCCTTACTCAACGAGCATAAAAGGAGAGAGCTTTATCAAGCAACCAGCCCAGACGAGCGCGTACGACAAGAAGGACGAGGGGAAGGAAGAGAGGGGCGAGAGAGCACGCTCTCTTCATGCAAATCGGACCATGCTAATCGATAGGGCGAGAGAGGCGGGGAGAGGGGAGAGAGGTAGATCA